>JAMQGT020014260.1:0-66301 GCA_024447675.2 Pterophyllum scalare
TTGGTGGGACGATGCAGAGGGAGACCTGCACAGGTGAGCTGACAGTGCATTACTGCGTCACACAGGAGGAAACACTGTGCAGCAAAGTCCTGAAGACAGAACACGCAATATGCGCCGCAACACACACAGTGAACTTTATAAGAGGCAAATCTTTAAATCACCGGCAGTTTCACTCTTTTCTGGAGGAAATAGCTTCTCGATTTGGTGACGTGCCTTATCATACAGGTGTGATGAGCTACCTGAGGAAATCTGTCAAGTTCATGAAAAGTGTAACTGACACCGAATTGTTTCAGAGTGGCCGCTATGGGGCAGAATGTCTGCTGGGGTTAGGTGAGGGCTGCGAAGAAGTCCTCAGGTCTTATAGCCCTCACCTGCCTTCAATTAGGAGCTCTGCCTCATTTGTTTGCCTGGTGTGGTGTCGGGTCTGTTTCAGGCTCCTGCTTTTAGACATTTGGTAAGTTTGCCTGTCGGGATTTGTTTTCTTTTCTTTCTCCTTTTGTTCCGGTGTATTCGCTAAAGGATTCTCCTTTTCACTATTTTTGTTTTAAGGAGATGCACAGTTCCAGTAGCTGTCATGACCCATTTAATAACGCCCTTTGGGTAGTGGAACGAGGTGCGTTCACTGTATGACAATGTGTAGGTTTGTTTGGGTTTTGGGTTCAATTGTATTGATGTGCATTTGTGATATTTAGCTTTGTTGTATTATGTTTTGTTTATTTGAGTGTTTGTTTTTTCTTTTGGATTGAATTTGTAATTAATGCCCTTTCCCTTCGTATTTTTATCTGAAAGTTTTCACGGTGCACAATGGAGATGTTGGAGCAAAAATAATTAAGCACCCGTCGAGACTCCATTTATTGACCCCAGGGGCAGCTACAAAAAGGAAAGCAAAAAACTCGGCAGGGCTCCGGGGTGAAAGGCGGCTATGTGAGTCAGCTTTTCTCATGAAGTATCTTAAGTGCCTGCAGCTTCGCGGACCGGACAGCGCGACTACGCGTCTCCACCGGTGTGTTGGCAGCTGCGCTTTTTGCTGACAAACTGGACACACTGCAGCAGGTTGGCAGCGTTTTTCTGACTGTGAAGGGCAGGAATTCACAGGAGAGTTTTTACCTGAAAAATGTGCACATTTTCAACAGCTTGAAATCTATTCATTTCCCTGCTGTGATTTTTGAAGAAAAGCATTATGTTATATATTATTTAATGTGTTGAGAAAAAAGGTGCTGTATTCTGGCCATTCAAATTCATATTACTGATTAAAATAATTATTTTTAATCCTGTTCGGCCTATGACTCAGACTGTGTCTTCAAATTTGGCCCATCCTGTGATTGAGTTTGACAGCCTTGTTCTACATAACTGAAGCTCCATTTGTTAGATTTTAAATTTAAATAAAGTTTCTATTTCCTTGTATTAATATGATTTTAGTAAACAAATATAATACTGGTTGAAATGTCCTCCAAAGAGCTACTTTTATACTTTGAGTATATTTCAGAGTATTTTTTCACACAGGTATCTGTACTTGTACAGTACAAATGTGTGTACTTTCCCCCTGTGGATAAATAAAGCCCAGGCTAAAAGCTAACGCTAATGCTTCAGGCTCTCCAAACCTGCTGTTTCCATGTTACAGCACGGGTGAATACATTTATGTGTCTGTAGCTAATTTCCCTTCATAACAACTGCACAGAGGCTTTTTTGTATAAGTCACCAATTTTAATGTGATTACAGCTTAAAGTTTGTATTACTGACTGACAGGTGGCCGCAGCTGTTAGCTGTCTGCATGGCTCAGCCCACCTGGACTCTGAACTGCATTCTGGGGCATTTTCAGTACAATTATCTGACAAAAAATATTGTTTGCATCTAAGAGGTTTTTGCTCCAGTTTGAATTCATGATTGTTTTAATCTAACTATGCTTGTCTCAGGTGCCAGGGTGGCTCAGAGGTTGAGCAGGCGACCACATGTGTATGCGGCGTAGTGGTGCGAGCGGCGCAGGTTCAAGTCCTGGCCTGTCACCATTTCCTGTATGACCTCCCCTGTATCTCTCCTCCCAATTTCCTGTCACCCTCCACTGTTAACAAAAGCTGCTGTCGCAAAGAAGTTTTAAAAAAAAACTCTCTGTATGATACACCGAAAGACTGTATGGGTACAGTCTCTGTAATACTAGCTTGCTAATCACTGATAAATTCATACTCCACCCTCCTAATATGGTTACTTGTCCATCTTTTCATTACAGTCTGCTATTTACAGTAAATTTGAAGCTGAGCTGATGATGGTTAACTGATCATAATGAGAGCTCTCCTATTATCTGTATTCACAAACGATGGAAACTATTAGTGAGCCTTAGATTTGATGGTAGGCAGTACGTGTCCTCGTGCTTCGTCCTTCAGTCCTCTGGACCACATGCTAAGTTACAGGCTGATTCAGGATCAGTTACAGGAAGACAACTTCCTGCTTCCAGTTCACCTACCGTCTGCCATTTTACATCCACCAGCTGCTCCACCTGAGGCTGTGACAGAAAGGAAAAAATAGATTAATTATTATAGATGACACTCAGTTTTACACTGATGGCATAAATTCCTTCTGTTCACAGGACATGAGGCTACTCATGGTTTAAAACTGGGCACCTCATTTATTTCCACTTTCCACAAAAAACACTTCGAATGATCAGCTAATGCACCAACTAAATGATGGCTCTTCTTTTCAGCACTAACATCTGTCTCTGCTGGAGCTACACCAATGTGACTGATCTCAGACCCAGACGGTCCAAAATGAAATGAAGATAAAACAAGTAAACCTGACTCTAAAATGGTTCTGCCGACAGCGCATCAATGTGGATGCTCAGGTAACGCTTGCCTTTTTCATGTCATTGGATCTATTCTAATAAAATACATGTGACATAAGTGATCAGCAGACTTTCCTTTTCTTATTCCTTAAGGTAACTGCTCGTTTCATGTCTGACTTTAAAAACATGACATGGAGGAAGCTGAAATCAGGAGAAATAATCAGAAATGCTGTATGACCTCATCATGTGTAATTTTGGCAAAGCAAAAAGTTTAATGTGACATTCAAAAACTAAAAGAGCAAATCCATCATGTCCCATATTCAGAAAGATGATCTCACCGTCACTGGGCCCTGGTTTAGAGGACTGTCCGCCGGCCAATGTCTCTGCAAAAATGAGGAAACACGGTGTTAGAGGCCGATGGGAATGTGATGTATTTAAATGTATCATACAGAGTTAGAAACAACAATTATTCGATAACAATGAATTCTAGGTTCAGACTGCACAGGTAAGGGTTCTCCTCGATATCCCCCTTGGGGTGCCGGTAAGAGCACAGACAGGATGCTTGACAATCCTTTAGGATCTTTAATTAGGACATATGACATGCAGCAGCATTTTGCTATACATAGCAGGTGTGGATATAGGGGTGTGTGGTCTATAAAGGAAAGAAATAAATCACAACTGCATACAAACTACATTACCCCCGTTACACGGGGTCACACCCTGGATAACTGACTTAACATAACAGTCGTTTATTCATTTATTATAAGAGTTATAAATGTCAAAGTTCCGGTAACTGCGAAACCAGAAGTAGCTAGCGTTAGCATTAGCATGTAGCGCTCAACCACTTTACACGCTATAACCAACAACAGATATTATCACACATGAACCAAACATAGTGTAACTACATCAGTGACCTCCAACAGATAGCTATGTCGTTCCTTTCGGGTTAAACTTACATTTTGTCAGTTACGCACACATCTTCGGCTGCTCGCTGCATAAGATGGCTGGCTCCGTGCCGGTCTTGTAAGAAATTCTGTTCCCCCGTGAAAATCTGTTCCCCCTGTGTCGGGAGCGCGCACTGCAGCCAGAGAGGCGGATCCGACAGTGTTCACGGCGCTTCTGATCGTTTTCTCGGTAAAACGACTCGACAAAACTTTCATGTTAATCTACAGGTCCTGGTAAAAATAGAGGCAAAAACAAAAAACGCTACAATAAATACATAAATCTGGTCTTGTGTCGGTATTTTTCTTACAGTTTCGTGTTGTTTTTTAATCGCCGACGCCGAGAGGATCAAAGTGTTTTCCAACTTTTGTCATGGTCACTTTAGCCGGACAGATATCAGTCAGCCACCAAACTGTGTTTTCCAACACATCACATGTATTTATCATTCTCTATTGCTGATATATGGAAGCTAGCTCATGCCAGGACACCAAAGATTAGACTTCCTGAAAAGTTGAGAGTGTAGGCTTTCAGGTAAATCCCTCTCTAATGTAAAATATTATGGGATTAATGAGAGATATTTCTAGTTGCTAACTTTTGGTAGTAATGTCTGTTGTGGTGTGTTTTGTCTGAAAAAATCATCTCTAGCATATGAATTACATACCTAAAAATATTCCTCTATCAGGCGCACACCATGTAATGTTTTCCTGCCCTATAGATCAGTGATTAACAAATCATCTTGATGTTTGGGTTGTTCAGTCTCACCATCAAACACAATTTGAAAACTTTTCCTGAAATATTCTGTTCCCCCTCCATAACATGGGAACAATTTAGTTTACCAGCAAGTCTTTCACGGTGTCTATTCCTCTCATCAAACACAACTATCCTGGAGAATTTGAAAACATTTGCTCCTTATTTGCCAAAGTTACACAGGGGGAACAGAATATTTCAGCCTCCTGAAATATTCTGTTCCCCCTGTGTAACTTTGATAGTTGTGTTTGATGAGAGGAATAGACACAGTGAAAGACTTGCTGGTAAACTAAATTGTTCCCATGTTATGGAGGGGGAACAGAATATTTCAGGAGGCTGAAATATTCTGTTCCCTCTGTGTAACTTTGGCAAATAAGGAGCAAATGTTTTCAAATTCTCCAGGATAGTTGTGTTTGATGAGAGGAATAGACACTGTGAAAGACTTGCTGGTAAACTAAGTTGTTCCCATGTTATGGAGGGGGAACAGAATATTTCAGGAAAAGTTTTCAAATTGTGTTTGATGGTGAGACTGAACAACCCAAACATCAAGATGATTTGTTAATCACTGATCTATAGGGCAGGAAAACATTACATGGTGTGCGCCTGATAGAGGAATATTTTTAGGTATGTAATTCATATGCTAGAGATGATTTTTTCAGACAAAACACACCACAACAGACATTACTACCAAAAGTTAGCAACTAGAAATATCTCTCATTAATCCCATAATATTTTACATTAGAGAGGGATTTACCTGAAAGCCTACACTCTCAACTTTTCAGGAAGTCTAATCTTTGGTGTCCTGGCATGAGCTAGCTTCCATATATCAGCAATAGAGAATGATAAATACATGTGATGTGTTGGAAAACACAGTTTGGTGGCTGACTGATATCTGTCCGGCTAAAGTGACCATGACAAAAGTTGGAAAACACTTTGATCCTCTCGGCGTCGGCGATTAAAAAACAACACGAAACTGTAAGAAAAATACCGACACAAGACCAGATTTATGTATTTATTGTAGCGTTTTTTGTTTTTGCCTCTATTTTTACCAGGACCTGTAGATTAACATGAAAGTTTTGTCGAGTCGTTTTACCGAGAAAACGATCAGAAGCGCCGTGAACACTGTCGGATCCGCCTCTCTGGCTGCAGTGCGCGCTCCCGACACAGGGGGAACAGATTTTCACGGGGGAACAGAATTTCTTACAAGACCTCTTGTAAAGACCTGACTGACCAAAGCGTTACACTACTCTGACCTAAAGCATGCTTTCCACTACCTTCACCACTAGGTGTCTCTCAACACATACGTTACCTGTCTTCCCAACAGCAATATTAAAATATGACTTCATGGGATTAATGTTCCCGAGCATTAAAGAAGAGTGAAGGTAAAGCGCAGTGACCCACGTTTCTGTAGAGGAGCCTCAGCTCCATCAGAGCTCTCGGGACGTTTTATTGGAGTGTTATTACACAAGAATCCAGACTTATGAGTTATGGACTTCGTTTCTGCGACTTCTTCATTTAAAGGGTCACTTCGTTTTTTCTTACTGTCTCTCCCTTTAGCACGTTTAGGTTTTTTTCACCTGACAATGCCTCCTCCTCCTCCTCCCCTTATCCTGGCGCGTCACTTAATTCCGTTTTGTTAAAGTTTCATATCCGCGCAGGCCCTTTCGCGCCCTAAAGCTTCCGTATACGCCATATGAGAGGGGTCTGTCATTTCCGGATCATCTTTTCTGCAGGTAACGGCACGTGTTTCAAGGCAAAGCCCTCTGTTCCTAAACCCGATCCATTCGTTTTCAGTAAGCCACGAAACCGAACCCGCAACTGAAAGTAAAACAAGAGACAAATAAGTGAAAAGAAACAAATGAATATCTCGTGACCGACAAACCCGCAGGTTATGTCCGATCTTCCATCCTGGCTGCAGTTCAGAACAGCGCTGGTTTACGTCGCTTTGCCTCAGATCCGTACCGGAGGCGCGTACCGCTGAACGGCGCTCTAAAACCGGAGTTTTGTGCTCGGTGCGGATCACCAGTGAGAGTACAGTCCAGTCAGTGACTCGGTTAGCAGTTACAACAGAAGGCCGGAGAAAACCGAGCTAAAAACTAAAGTGAAACTAAGAAAAAAAGAGAGCTGGCGAGGGTTTTAATTTTCTTTTCTGCTTCACTTTCAGGCACTATTGATTGTATGAATGAACGATTACATCAGTGGCCCCTGCCAGTAGTTCCTAAGTTAGGTTTACTCCGGTGATACCATCACCAAACCAAAACCACACCGAGCTCTCGCCGCGGTCTCTGCAGCGTTAAGGTCATGTCGAGAGATCTCAGATCTCAGGCGTTGGTCTTACCGAGTGGCTTCGCCTCATCGCTGCAGCCAATCTCTTGGAGGATATCCAGCGCCACCTGAAGAGCCCCCTCCTCGGTGAAATGGGACACCAGCACATCTGTAACCTGCAGTCGACTTTTATCCTCCACCTTGTTGCGCTTGACGCGCGGCTCCTGTCTGCGGTCCAGGAGCTGGTAGCAGAACTTCTCAAAGTCCCCCCTCGACAAGTTCTCCAGAACATCTGCCAAAACCGACTTTATAGTTTTAGGAGGCATTCTTCACGGAGACGTCCAACACTACACCTCTGCTTGTAACTGCTGCCGTTTCCCGCTGTCACTCTTCCTCCTGCTTTTTGAACCGCTGTAAAGACAGTGCGATGCTTTCAAATGCCTTCGGAAATGTTAGTGTCGGATCTGATGCGCTCAATAGTAATAAAATGCCCAATAGCTACAGTCATACCTGCCAAGTTTTTGTATTTAAGGGAAATTTTTCGCCGCCCGCTGCGAGCTGTCCCACCAGCCCAGCTGAGGTCCAGTTGTTGTTCCCGCAGTAGCCTGGGTGGCAGTTCCCGCGATGATAGTGACAGAAATTATTATCAAATTATTATATTATAATACTAATACGGGGGGGACGGGACAGAGGGGTAAAATACGGGAGTTGACGTGGGCCCTTTCAGTTAGTGTGAACAGCTGGGTGAGTTTTACTATTCTGAGCAAGATTATTCCCACTTTTACTGTTTCCAAATTAGAAAAAGGGCCCAAAGTCAAAGTTCAGGCTCTTAGTAACACCACCTCGGTATCACACCCTTCTTTTAGCAGCTGAGTCTCTTTTCTTTCTTGTTTTCTTCCTTCTACCTGCTTCGCTTTCTGTGATTCTTGGCCCATCTTGGATACCGTGTCCTCTGGAGATCTGTCCACTAATTTGACATAATGTTCAGCTTGTGGGAATCTGGATGCTTGTTTCTATGAACACTTGTTTCCACTATAAAAAATAAATAAATCTAAAACTCAATTATTTTTTTTAGTGGCGGAAACAAGCATCGATGGAAATAAGCTTCCATAGGGGAGTGAGAGGCATGGTTAAACCATCAGCTTACACCTTCTCAGGCAGTCCACTGTGTATTCTGAGCTGTATCGTGGCCCAAAGCAGGATCGAGGTGGATGCCAAAGTGAAAGGCCGCGCATTCCCCGAGGCTGTAGGATTTTATGACAGGTTGCCTCCGGGCACATGGATGATCCAGTTTGGCAACAATAAAAACAGAAGACTGGGTGATGATTGTCCCCCAGGCATGAGACAGGAAGGTTATTAGGTTTTTAACAATGCAAACTTTTTAGTCTGCAAGTTCCACAAGAACAAAATGCAGGTTATTAAACAAGAACGGCAGTTACAAAAATTATTTAACAATGAGGTTTTATTTTATGAAACTTTTTAGGATTCAAACTTTAATGAGACGACAGTTATGAAGTCATTGGAATAAGTTGTTGGATCTTGTCGGTGAATGTCAGATCTCTCAATCTACGGAAAGGCATTCCCCATTAAGTCTTCCACCTTGGCAGCTGCTGTTGAGGTCTGTCACCTGCAAAACATAAAAATAAATCAGCAGTTCTTTATATGAACAAATTAACTGCATGCAGAAAAAGGAGAGGCAGGTCAACTCACTGTCGAGACGAGACGTCTAATTTCCTCCACCTGCTTCTCTGGCTGTAAAATACAAAAGAAACAGAACTGTCAGCACTCTGTGGTGTAGCAGGGGGCAGCTTTAGTCTTAATGCTGCCTCTCCAAAAAAAAAAAGAGTCCAGAGAGTTTTATTGTGAAGTTCACCTCAGCTGCAGTAACGAACCAGGCTGTGTATTGTTATGCAATTTCCAACTAACTGAACGAGGCTCCTGCTCAGCAAGTTCAGGACACGTCAGAGCAACCGACATCGCTACATCGGAATGTTGTACAGACGTTACCTCCGCCTGAGAGGTGGAGGATCACAGGATCCTTTCACTTCTCTGTGTTTGAATCAGGAACATACATAACATACAGTAACCCAGTTATTCAAACAATTACAAAGTGTGATGCAACAAAAATAAACGTGAACCCTTTGTTACTGCAGGACTGCACGGTAACAGCTCAGCTCAGATGGGTCTGCATGACTGAAAAGAAAAACATCTGAAAAAGTGAAAAGTATTTGGTTGTGCCAGCAAGAACTGCAACCAAGTTTTTTGAAAACTGGCAGTGAGTCTTTCTCATCACTTCTTTGCAGAATGGTTTGAATTGAGTCACTTTGAAGGGTTTTCCAGCATGAGCAGCCTGTTTGAGGTCATCTCGGTCCACACTTTGATTCGGCTGCTCCAAAACCTGAGTTTATTTTGAGCCAATCAGAGGTGGAGCTGCTGCTGTGTTTCAGATCTTTGTCCTGCTGCATAAATGAAGTGTGCTCATGTTTAATTAATCCCAGCAGGTCGTCCTGAAGCAGCAAAGCAGCCCCAGACCATCACACTCCCACCCCCATGTCTGACTCTTGTGTGACGTATCTGAGGAAACCCTGAGCTAGTGTATGCAGATGTAACGGGACTCAGGTCTTGCAGAAAGTTCAGCTTCTGTCTCGTCAGTCCACAGAATATTTTCCCGGAAGAAGGGGGCACTTACTTTTCACACAGGTACAGGTGAGTTTGGTTTCCTTTAAAAATGAAATCATCAGTAAAAACTGCATTTTTATCTCTGACTAATGTGAGGACTTATTTGAGTGTCTGAAACATGTAAATGTGACAAACATGAAATAAATTTAAAAAATCAGGAAGGGCGCAGATACTGTTTCACAGCGCTGCACGTGAAACTTGGCTTTGATTGATTTATTTCACAATTAAGTCTCTATCTCAGTGTGAGATTTAGACATTGGCTTGTTTTGATAACGTCTCGTCTAGCAGCAGCACTCAGATTAGGACGTAAATGAGCGACATCGTTTACTGCTGGTTTATAGTGCACACCCGTGTTTGGACACTAGGGGGCACTTATTTATGAGTCATTGTATTTATATGGGAAGGGGTTTGCTCATTTGGTTGGTGGAAGCATAACAGTTTTGACCGTGCAACATGGTAACCAGGTATGCCAGTATTCTCTTTGTTTAGTTAGGCTGCATATGCTGTTTAATGATAAGGACGAAGCTACCTGCTGTCTGTCACAAACAATAAAAAAGGGAGTGAAAACAAAGATGTCGGATTTCGTCAAAGTGTGTTACGTTTCTGTATAAATTATTCAAATATAGAAATTAGCACTGACAGAAACTTGGACGCTCACCTAGTGCCTGCGCCTCCTGGCTGCAGCCAATCTGTGTCAGGATCTCCACCGCCACCTGAAGAGCCCCCTCCTCGGTGAAATGGGACACCAGCACATCTGTAATCTGCAGTCGACTTTTATCCTCCACCTTGTTGCGCTTGACGCGCGGCTCCTGTCTGCGGTCCAGGAGCTGGTAGCAGAACTTCTCAAAGTCCCCCCTCGACAAGTCCTCCAGAACATCTGCCAAAGCCATCTTTATAGTGTTAGGAGGCATTCTTCACGGAGACGTCCAACACTACACCTCTGCTTGTAACTGCTGCTGTTTCCCGCTGTCACTCTTCCTCCTGCTTTTTGAACCGCTGTCAAGACAGTGCGATACTTTCAAATGCCTTCGGAAATGTTAGTGTCGGATCTGATGCGCTCAATAGTAATAAAATGCCAAATAGCTACAGTCATACGTGTCAAAATTTTGTATTTAAGGGAAAATTTCCCTTAAATACAAAACCAGCACATCTGTAATCTGCAGTCGGCTCTTATCCTCCACCTTGTTGCGCTTGACGCGCGGCTCCTGTCTGCGGTCCAGGAGGACTTGTCAAAGTGCTGAGACACTGTCTGAGCTGCAGGATGGCCTTTTGCCGCGGGGGAGCAATAACACACAGTTGTATTGGTGTGTCCATCACCGGGACTTATCGCATACAAAGAGATCAAAGAGGCAAAAAGATATCAAATATGTATCATTTACAAGTGTCTGTGCGCTGTACTTCAACATCCAGCTGAAGAGGAGCGAGCACGACCTTAAACTGAGTATTTGAAATATATAATTTTAAATGCAGTGTTTTTATCAGCTCAACAAACATCCGCAAACAGTTTGTGTCTGAGCTGAAGGGCCAGCTGCTGTATTTCCCAGAAAGAGAGAGAAGTTCACTAAAGGGACGGACTGCTCAGTGACATCTGATAACCCGGAAGTTTAAAGCTTACATGTAACGTCCTCATTTTCAAATCAGACCTTGGATCTGTTTACGATTTTTTTGTGAAACGTCCTGCAAAACAAACTGAGGTACACTGATTTAGTGTTATTCAAACGTTGTATGAAAATACTGCATTTTAGTGCAGGAAAAACGGGTCAATTTGCAGTACTGTGGGGAGTTTACAGTAAAGCTGTGTTGGACTTGTCCAGCGCAGCTGTGCTGTTCATGCTCATTGTTCGGCTACATCAGTGCAGCAGAGATGAGTTTGAATTTAAGCTGATGATTCATTCACTGAATTCCACCTTTAAACCAGCTGTATGCTGTCCGTATCAACAGTTACTGTCAGTGTGGGGATGGAAATCAGCCAGGACAGCTCCGAAACCTCAGAGCAGCAGCAGGTCAGCTCATCACGGCTGCTGCAGCTCCCAGCAGAGATGATTGTGATTCTTTTCCGCATGCGGAGCCACTACAGCCGATCTTAGGGTTCCTCCACCTGCTGAATCCCTGATTATTCTCATTTTTGTGTTTAGGTGTGGCGGCACAGTCGCCCTCTACACTGTAGGCTACAGCAAAGATTTTTAATTGTAATTAAGTATTAAATAATTATTAAATATAAATTTTTAAATTCCCTTTCACTGCCTGTGTCCTACATGACAGATTAAAACGGAGTATTCATTAAAATTCAAATTTAGATTGAAATAATGTTTTATTCCAATTTTATTATTAAAGTATTCCTGTGTACTAATTATTTTACTATTATATTAATACGTTTCAGTTAGCGTTGCACACAAATAGAAAGAAAGAGCTGCTTTACGTTCTTACTTTGAGTAATTTCAGAGCCTGAACTTTTTACTTTTACTTAAGTAAGAAGTTGATTCAGTCCTTTACCTTTTACTGACTTGCAAATCCACCACCTTCTACCAGGGGGTGCTACAGCAGCATTTTCCCCATGACACCTCCCTCACCAGCACCGCAGAAGTCACTTAGCCCATCCATCCATCCATCCATCCATCCATCCATCCATCCACTTCTGCTTATCCTGTTCAGGTTCTGCTTCTGATAAGCAGAAGAGGATGTCTGGATGGACAGGAGTGACGGATGGATGGAGCACTGTACCCCAAATGGTATCTTTGAATAGTGTGGGTGGCACTTATATGGGACCCACTATGCATTTCCAGATTTTCTTCCATATGTCATGATGCACTGCTGCAAACGTGGATGCACATATTAAATCTGAGCACAGTCACTGCAGCATATGTAAAGATTTCTCAGGCTTCTGTACAGTCTGAGCGCCACATTTTAATTTACTCACCTGGTGTTCAAACCGTATACTGAGGGGCAGCCAATCAGAAGAAAGCTGTCTTAAAGGTGGAGGAGTGTGACAACTCATTTCAGACGATGAACTGAAAGTAATCACTTACTTATAAAAATATGGGGACTGTTTTTTATACTTTCATAATTAGAGAGGAAGTACTCAAAATGCTTTGGCTTCAATAAAAACATTTTGTGATGAGAAACTTTATTTTAATTCAATGAATGTTTATATACAGTTTATTTACACATGATGCTCAGGCATCACTGAAAGCTTCACAGTGATGCCTGAAAACCACCAGTTTGTTATTCAGAATAGCTACAGAGGTAGACACGAGTTTTGTATTTTAAAAAAATAATATTATAAATGCACAAAACTCTGCAATGGGTTCATTTAAACACTATTTACAAATCCATCCACACATGAATGAACGAGCCGGTAACAAAGTGGATCAGTGCTCCAGGCTGCTATCTGTGCTGCAGGTACACCATCCTGAGGTGAAGTAGAAACACTCTGATCTAGTATCAAATATCATTTAAGAAGTGACATAATGTCTTTAAGGAGTGGCTGCGCTATGGATGCAGACACTTAATTATTATTCCCTGAAATGCAGCCTCTGTAAACTGCCTACAAGTTCAGCAGAGCTCCCTGTGAATCCGAAGTACTTGGTTCAAATGTTCAGGTCACTCTCAGCTGGGGGCACTGAGGCTCCGCCCCCTACTGTGACGCCCACGTTTCGCTGCCGTGATCAGAAGCTGCCGCTGCCGTCTGTACCCCCGAGCACTGCCAGGACTCTGTGTTTGTGGGTATAACGTTCATACTGCTCAGGACCTCCTGTGCCGTCTTTCCCAGCATGCCCTGCATGTCACAGACAAAGCGGTAGACGTAGCGCTTGCCTGCCGTCTTATGGATGATGTTTTTGTGGTAGTAGTAACGGAGGCCACGGCTCAGCTTCTCATAGTTCATCTTTGGCTTGTTCTTGCACTGACCCCAGCGCTTGGCCACCTGCAGGATCATCAAAAACATATACTCAGAAAAATACAAATGAAGTAGTGATATTCTCACACTCTACTTAAATACATGTACCAATACACAACTAAGTGAAAAACACTACAGGCCTGTCTTCAGGATCCTACTAATTATAAAGAGCAGATGAACAGTTTGTGGCCAGCACTGAACTTTTTACATACTTAATACCAGGAGTGGGCAACTCCAGGCCTCGAGGGCCAGTGTCCTGCAGGTTATAGATGTGTCCCTGATCCAACACACCGGAATCACATATAGAAGTCATTAGCAGGACTCTGGAGAACTTGACTGCATACTGAGGAGGTAATTCAGCCATTTGATTCAGGTGTGTTGGATCAGGGACTAATCTAAAAGCTGCAGGACACCGGCCCTCGAGGCCTGGAGTTGCCCACTCCTGCTTTATACCAAGAAAGTTTAGGAAGGTGCTTCCAAATCCAGAAGAATGTGAGCGGCAATGAGCAGTGATTGGTAAGTAGTGTGTAAATTACATTAAACATGTCTGTAAAGTGGTGATATAATGCTACAAGGCTGCTGGATGTGTTGCTAACTCAATATTAGCCTCCTGGTGTCCTGACAGATAACTCCAGCTTTGCTGTGGACATAGAAAGATACTGTGATGTTTTCTTGCAAAAAACTCTACAAGCTTGTTTTCACATAAACTCTTAAGCTGGACATTTCCTTGTAAAGTACAAATACACAGTCTGACAGAAGTACCTAAATAACCTTTTATTGGTACTCAGCGGGGGTTTGATCTGAAACAGGATGCTTCCTTACCTCTGTGGGGTCAGACATCTTGAACTCCCATCCATCTCCCGTCCAGGAGATGAAGGTGCGGCAGGCAGAGTCCAGCAGGAGCTCCAGTAAAAACTGCCACAGCTGGATTGGACCAGAACCTGAATGACAAGTTTATAAATCACTCAGGTTAAAGAAAGCTGCTGGAACTATAATGATTTCCCTCATTATATAAAGGAAAAACAAGCAAATTCTAACCAGGATAAGCCGACATTCCCATTATCTGCCCTTCTCTGTCCAGCCTCTGGGGAGGGGTGCTTTTTCGTTTGCCCACACGGGGACAGTACTGCTCTGAAGACTGAAGGCCCGAGTTTGAGGGGCATGAGGAGAGAGAAGGGTGTGATGGGGGGGCAGTGAAGCTGGGGGATGGGTATTCAGGCCAAAAGGACGAGGACTGCCTCTGAGTTTCAGAGTCAAAGTAGCTCTGATCTGCCTCACCTGCACCAAACAGAAGAATCACGCACTGAACTACAAACATCACTGAAACGGTGTTTAGTTTGTTATGAATGAAAAGTCTTACTTTGTACTGTGTTTGATCCTGTTCCAGAGAGGAAGGGGCTGTGGCTGCCTTCAACGGCTGGGCTGAACTGTCCGGTCTGGGGCACCAAGCTCGGGTACGTCTGCGGAGGCTCCTGGTACCCAGTTTGGGACTGGTCCACTGTCAGCCCATCTGAGCAGCAGGAGGAGAGTTAGTCACCAAAACAAAAGCCCTTAAAGACAACCTTCTGTTTTCTATCATATAACTAATGCTACAACGCTCAGTTTCATATAATGAGGTCAGCCCTGTTAGCCAAACACCCGGGTTTCAGCCTGCTCTAAACCCCCAGGTCCAGAAAGTTTGTTCTTCTCCTGGCTCTGTATGATGTCACAGAGAGCGGACACTGGCTGCCTCTGATCTAAAGTTATGTTTGGATAAGTCAGTTTTAAAAGCGGTGACTTATCCAAAACAACTGCAGAATAATGATACGAATGTTAGAGGTCTCCTTTAAAGTTCCTTTGCATTCAGCGTGAGAGTCGGGGGCTCACCTTGTGGATAGGACGCCCACCAGCTGAACTCCTGGTATGTATCCAGGCTGAAGAGGGCAGCATCACTCACTGAGGGTAAGAGAGCACAAAGATAGTTCAAAAAAACCAACAACACACAACTCCAAAGCGCAAGCAAAGTATTCCACAGTACATGTTTTTACCTTTAGTGTCATAAGGATGAGAAGCTTTTGGGTAGCTGCTGTCTGCCACATACTGCTGCTGCTGTCCGGGCACTTTACTGTCTAACAGAAAAGACAGGTCTTCACCAGGGCAGTCTGGAGGTTCAACAATAATACACACAGAGGCGGTCAGTGAAGGAGGATGCACCAAACCCATTATTAATACTGCCAACTTTAAACACAGCGATTCTTCTCCAGACTGAAACCCAGGCTGGTGTCCAGATGATAAAACTTATGTAATATTAGGCCACGTGATTACAACTATGGGTTTACACTTAGCATAGGGGTTTCTCTTCATAAAACAGTTTGGCAGTACAGAAGGGAAAACACCTCTGACTGAAACTCTGCATTGAGATCTTACAGCTGTGTAAGGGTTTTCAGCTCTATGGATGGAGGTAGCTCGGAGGAAACAAGGCAGGGAGGGGGAGGAAACGCCAGTGGAGGGAGTGTGACAGAGAGGTGATGGAAGGATGGGGAGCGGGGGCGAGGGCTCTAAATCTGTTGGAGGAGGAAGTCTGGAGGAAAGGATTAGGAAAGACAGAGAGGGGAGTGCAACACAGAGCCTTGTCTTTAACCTGACCACCCTGCGTCTCTCCGTCTCTGCAGATCTCAGCCCATTCGGGCCATTTCACACACTCATAATCATGGGTGTGTCAAGGACTCCGAGAGAGCTCTGACAGATGTGATGACACTGTCTGCAAACACGTTTCCTCTGTCCTTCAGCTGCTCGGCCTCAGAGGAAACAGACCGCACAAACACCCAACCCTGAGTCTGATCTGAAAGTCTCAGCCCCGTCCGCCAGGATGAGGAGGAGAGCCGCGACGAAGCACCATCACAGGGATCCTCTGAACTCACCATAAGATGCAAAGTCGAAGCCAGCTGGCACTTCCTGCGTCCTGAAGTCTTCTGTGTAGTATCCGCTCTGGCAGACCTCCATCTGCAGTCATATGATCACAACTTTTGTCATCTTTGGGAATGAATTAAAAGCCTCCAGATTACAAATGCGCTAAATATTCACACCAGTGGGACTGAAACAGTTTCCACTCGTGTTTATCCCACTGAGTAATTAGGAAAATCCGGGAAGGTCAGATGAGTTCAATAACGCGATGAATTGATTTTTCATACATGTTTGAATGTCAGAGCTTACCTTTACTTTGGAGTCCGCGCTTCCGTCTGCAGCTTTGATCAGAGTGTCCCAGTACATGTCGCTCCTTCCCCTCTCAGGCTTGCACCGGCCGCCGTGGCTGCAACAGCGTGGAGTGGTCACTCCGCGCTCCGCCGCGTCCCGTTATAAAGTGCGCCGAAGAGGTGGGCGGGGCGCGTGTCCGCGGTGCGTCGTGACCTGCTGCCCCCCCCCGACCCTCCCTTTCCCTCCCCCTCAGCAACAAGGCAACCAAAGCTTCATTCATAAAAGACTCTCCCGTTACATAAATGCAGTTTATTCCAGTAGGAACTATTAATTAGTCACTTCCGGTATTTATTATCGTCTCTTTAAGGTTTAGTCCACTCTGTGATCTGAAGGAACAAAAAGATATTTTAATATGAGTTCTGCTGGTGTAGAAAACAAACAGACAGCTGTGGGAGGACGTTTGGGACTAATGATAAAACGTGAATAAAAGAAGAAGCTTCAGCATTCACGTGTTAGCTGAAATGTGTGAGCAGTGTAAGAGGAACAAGAGTATTTTCAATAAAGAATAGAAAGAACGGCGAAAGTGGTCATATTATTCTCATTGTTGTGTCACTTTGGAGGGGAGATGGTCTCAGCTCTGCAGATGTAAAAGTGAGGAGGGGAGTTTATGGTTTAGAATAAAAACAAAAGCAAAGTGGGTCACCTTCAAAGGGGCAGTTGGAGTGTTTTTGAGACGTGTGTTCCTGCGTCTGGAGGATTTGGTCCCTCTTCTGCATCAGTTTGTGTCGGAAACGTCTCATATACAGGAGACTTACTGGAATATGACACAGTGAGGGTTTCTGAGAGGGTTTCTTTGAATTATTCCCAGGTTTTTCATTCATTATTAGACTGCTGAGTCAACACACATTCAGACATGCTTCCTGTCTTCTTCTGTGTTTTCCTGCTTCCACACACACACTAGGTTATGTACCAATCATTAAAGATGGGATTGAGCACATCTCACCACTTCCACGGAAATTTCCAGATTCGAAATTAGCGGCTGATACTTGAACGGAGGCGACTGTGGGGCTGAAACAAGCGTGTGCAAATCCAGAGGAACACCATGTCACACACCTTATGCACAGCCAGAGAACCACACACCCCTCAGAGGCCAGTAAATATAAATATGGGTAAATACATGGAGATAATGAAACCACTGAATACTAAATTATAAGATCCATGTTACACTTTAGCTTAAAGTCATATCTATACCACATAAAACACCACAACTGTTAAACACATTAATGTGATTTGTAGGAATAAAAAAGATTAAAAGAAACAAAGCTGGAATCATGAGTCAGTTCATTGATTAGTCTTCAAATTAACAAATTTGATGGTTATTTGCCTCACACTTTTCTATGATGCCATAAACGTCTTTGTTTTTAAAGAGGAGTCTATACTTTTCATAGAGACTAAATTAGTCAATTAAGTGACCAATTAATGACAATCATTCATAGACAGCGATTCTGATCACTGATCAATCATTTAAGAAACAGACTTTTCTTGTCACGGTTTTCTGTGACGTAGGCCTTTAGACTGATGACAAAAACAGACGTCACAGACTGAACATTTCAATAATAAACTATCTGATTATTGATTAATGCTTCAGTCTTTTTCCCGTGGGTTTCTCTAATCTGCAGAGTTGTTGCCAATGATCCACCGAGCGTGGGTCATAGGTACCATCCATAAATATGATTTACAAATAATAAATATAATAAAGTTCAATGAAGAAAAATAGAAATGCCTGCTTTGTTAAACATAATCAATAGCTCCACATACACAGCTGCAGAATTGATGCGCGGCCTTGTCGCGTCTATTTTTATCGCTGAATGCTTCAATGTACTTCTGATTGTCTGGCTGAATAACTGGGGTGGGGTTCAAGTGGAGCCTTTGGAAATCAGAGCGTTTTTAATGAGGTGGGAGGAAGAAAAAATCTCAGTATCTTTAGAAACCATTCGACTAAACAATGGCCCGTAAAAAACACGCAGCAGCCGCTGAAGAAAGCCTGAAATCACGGCGTGAGTGGCTGCAGCAGATAAGGCCGAGCCCAGAGGCCTGTGTAAACAAACATGTCTGCTATTCAGGGAGCGCACACTCACACACACACACACACACACACACACACACACACACACACACACACACACACACACACACACACACACACACTCTGGAAAAGTGCAGCCGGCTGAATCGTGCGTGGAGACGGGAGTCGTGATTGGGAGCCCCACCCCAACACAAGGACACAACCGGGATAAAGTTACACAACAGCCCGAGTGATTAACAACCGTCTGCAGCAAAGTGCCAGCTCAGGAATCCGCCGGGAATCATGACACAGACCGAAACTCCTGAAATCCAAATAACGACCCAAATCACGAGTGCACAAAAATGAAAGTGGTCTCAGAGCGTGGGCCACAAACCGGCTCAGTGTGATCTTTAAAAGAGTTTCATAAGAAGCTCAGTTTGTTTCACGGAGACTCTGACACTCACACCAAAGTCTGACACACGTTTGTCCTCAGCGAATCTGCGTAAAAGTCTCACACGCAGCTAGACAGCTGTATTATTTTACTCTTTATGATAATCTGACGGCCTCCGTGACTCTGATGTTAACTGGTGGTCACTTGATCACAATGATGAGTGTTTACGTCATCACCGTGTTGCGCTTACACATTTGTATACCTGAAATGTTGCCCTGAGCAGATTACACTCACCTGTTTGAGCTCATACTTCGTACAGGTTATAGTCCAGAGTCCTTCAGAGGAACTCAGCGGTCACATTGTCACCATTAAAGCTCACAGTAACAACAAGCTCTATTTTCATGTCAAAGGTGTGCAGTGCCTAAAATCTGAAACAGGAAAAACACGAATTTAACAAAGACAAACTTTAAACATTAATTTTGTGTTTTTGAGGAGTTCTGATCCCTGAATCTGTAGCTCCTGATCCTCCCAGCAGGGGATCGATAACGTTTTTATTTAGACTTTAAAACTTAACATGGTGATTTCTGACCATCGCCGTGTGCCTAAAACATTGTGTGTGTTTTTCAGAAGAGCATGAAATGAGATTTAAAAAAATGAATCCACACGTTAACAATCCACGCGATGTATTTACTCCTGAGGACCTTCTGCTGCTCCAGCGGGCCTGAATCAAACAGCACCTCTTCATCAGGCGTGGCTGTAAATTTTACGAACTGCTGACGCGCTCTGTCAAAACTTTAACTGCAGACAGGAAGAGCTCCTTTTTTTTTTCCACTGAAGCTTTTGAAAACGTTACTTTGTTACTGCGCTCCAAGTCCAACCCTGCAACAAGAAAATCAGCCTCAAAATGACAGACGAGGATTTCACGGGATGCTCATTAATCCGCTGCATATTTCAGGCTTACTGAAACAAACCGTTTGCATCTCAAACACAAGCAGGTGGCAGCCTAACAGGAATGTTAGGATTCAACAAGCTTCTCATTGCAGTCCTGAATAAAAGGAATCTCAGTTATGTGGAACCCGGAGCCGCAGCTGTAAAGATAACTTTAATATTAACTTTACAACAAAAATGAAAGAAAGAAGCTCCAGAGACAGAAAATACATTTATGGCTGGTAGGTGAAGTCTTCACGGATTATTTACCTTCTGCTCAAAAATGGACCTGATTAAATAAATTAATAAAAATAAATAAAAGAAAACAAACAAATAAATAAACGACCTGATTTAGTTTCTGAGTGAGTGAGCTGAGTGTAAACTGCTGCAGGTTTAGAGCACACACGTCTGCTTCTACATTAAACAAACCAACGAACGCAAAGTGTCTCTAATGAAAGGAGTTTAATGTAAATGTAGCGGGAAGGAAGGAAGCAGTGCTCGGGACTGTATCATTAACATCAGCAGCATCGTTTCCCAGTATTAAGATTGATTGATGTCAAAGATTTAAGAGAAGAATAAAGATGAAAACTTGCAGTAATTTATTACCTTCTTTAAGCAGCAGCTGATTTTACAGCCTGGCTGCTGAAACATGAGCAGATCAGCAGAGACAGACTGAAGCTGCAGGCTTCAGATTCAGTGCAGACACATATTTAAACATCTAAAAATGAAACTAAAGCCACAAGCGTAAAACCAGTGAAATATAATTTTACCACTCTTCATTTCCTTTAATAAAGTTTTATTAAAGAGATTTAATCAGCTGTTATGAATCTGTCTGATGATCCGGTTTTAGACTCAAACTATGTACTAAAGCCAGTGGGTTTAAAGTCTCAAAGGTGAGTTTATATATAAACCTGCACATATATATTATAATAATATATTCTCACAAATATATTGAGTCACACATCAGCTCCGATAAGCTGAAATCATTTCACAGACTCGCGTGTTTCAGATGGGGAGTTCTGATGCTTTGACTTCTTCGTTTAGTGTATTATTATTATTATTATTGTCATATACGGGTAACAATGGCAATGAAATTCTTAATATGTCACCAACCGAAAGCAATGCTGCACACGAACACACTTGGTGTTTTTCCTCCTATTCATGAGAATAACTTCACTGCTTTGAGCGCTCGCAGTGACTTCACTTCCCAATTTAGAGTGTGAAAGAGAGAGAGAGCGAGAGAGTGAGAGAGCGAGAGCGAGGGGGGAAAAAAACCTGTCATCCGGTTATGGTCTGTGAGCAAAATTACTGCAATGGTTTGCGCCATAGAGCCAATGCAGCCGTGCACGAATTGAAGTGAGGTTAGGAGGCTAAATTAACTGAAACAGTCCCCAAACGACTAAATGACAAAGACCGCGAGGCTGCTGCTGCGATGGACTGTACGATAAAGGTAGGTCCGGTTTGTTTTTACCGCTGCCGCCGGTGTGAAGATGACAGGCGGCCACCCACAGCAGCCGTGAGTCTGCTGAGTGAGAGAGTCGAGGCGGTGATGCGAGCTCCCCACTCTTTCCTTCTTGTACAAAATTTCCTCTTCCTTCCCGTTCGTGGTTGTATGTCGGCTCTATAATAACACAACTAACCACTACATCTTTACACTCAGATAAAAACACTAATTGGTGGCCGGTTATGCGCGTAAAAGAGGATTTCCAAACACACGCCTTTCGATTTTTTTCTGATTTCGTCGAGCTCTCCGCGCACCATCCGCGGACCCACAAAAACAAGAAACTTTAGACGGTGAAGTTACTGAGCACTCACCGGTCTGCTTTCTTTCTTTAACGAAGATGAAGTAAATGAGGAGATGCTGGACTTTATCGCTGCGCGTAAGGCAGGTGAAGTCGCCATGGACCGAATAGGAGCAGGAGGACCCGTTTCCATCAGATGACCGGTATTTCACACTGTTACAGCTACACCTGTTTATCTTCTCCTGACGACCGTTAATCGCTTCGATGTGTTATCTTCTGAGAAAAGCAGAAATAAAGGCCTCTGTGTCAGAGAGAATACGAACTCTTTACTGAAATCAGCACCGATTGTTGCGCAACGAGGGGAAAACACGATTATTTTTAATCGGATCATGCACACAAATATTCAAATTCACCCTTCGTTTCTATCAAATGTCCCACTATATGCAACACGGGCCTGTGCGTATTTATCTTTACATTTCTGCTCTGTAATAGTTTGTAATTCTCGATCTTCTAATTTCGACACAATCTTCCTACTGAGACCAAGTTTTTAAAACTAATTATTGTAATTATAATTATTATAATTCCTCGCAGCTAAAACTCGCGCCTGTTGCAGAGGCTTTTTGCAGAAAATGGCTCCACGGATGCAGGAAGTCATTATTCGCTGTTTCTTGAATTGTTTCTAACATCCATCTTTATGTGCAGCTCGCCGCAGTTTTTGGGCGCTAAACACGAACGCGTGCCGCGGTTTCTCCTCATGAGAAGGACGCTGATTAAAGGGTGAGTGTAGAGAAAAGCCGAAAATGAGGCCGTATTGATATTTAGATATTACACCACTGATAAAAGTATTTATAACATAATTTCTTTTTAGCTCGTTGCCGTTTAAATGTGTGAGAATATTTATGGGATTCTTTGTTGATGATTTTTCATAGATATAATTATCCAGATGATTATTCTCCTGAACTATGTAGCTGTTGATTGTGTTGGAGGTTATTTTAAGAATAATTTATAGCTGCAAACGGGAGCACTTGTCAGGTGTCGTTATCTGAACGCAGCAGGCTTCCTGTCTCAAACCTCAGACTTTCCGCACACATTTCCGCTCCCTGGACCAGAAAAAAAAGTCAAATGGAGACAGCAAAGCTTCCATTTGAAAGAAATAAAGTGGACAAAGTGGGGCGTTGCGCGATGTTAACTGTGGGCTGCCCGCTCACTCGCTGGCTGGGAGTTGGAGAGATGAGGCCCGGCTGCATTTGCGGCCTGCAGAGGCCTGCAGAGGCCTGCGTGCTGTCAGGATCGAGCTGTGAAAACCGCACCGTTGTTTGTGCAGCACAGAGCGCAGCTGGTCTTTGCAAAATCAGCTTCACTTTTACTTCTGCTTTTCTGACACTTGTTGCTTCAGACATGGCGAGGACAAAGGGCTGCGCCTTTGCACAACGTGATCTGTGGCCTTCTGCAGTAGCAGACACGCGTGAGCGGCCTTTAAACTACAGTTTAGGTTCATTTGCTTCTTTAAAATAAGCTGAAATCATTGTAATGACAAGGAGAATGTAAGCAGGAGCTCAGTAAAACTCCTTTAGTCTCAATAAACAAGAACACTGAGGGGAGGAAAGAGGAACTCAGAAAGCACCAAAACAACAATTTTAATGATGGATGCGTATAAATGCTGTTTGTACTGCACTCTTATTTATTCAAACCTGAAGGTTATTTATGAGGCTGCATGCAGCTGATTTTACAGGATAAAATACATCACCATGTATCAACGAATCAGCTTCTTCACCCCAACATAAAAAGTGAGGAGCATCATAAACAACTAAATATAAGACAGATTTTAATCATGTAACTGCTTCTTGCAACTTGTTAACCACATCCTTTGTTCCAGCTGAAGGTTGGCGGCTTACCGACCTCTCTGGCCTTTAACCCCTTCAATCCTGCTTAGAGTTAGAGATATGTCACATTTCTGCCGTGAGACATCAACAAACATGTTTCAGGAATATTCTGTTTGCCTTGATAACCATTCAGTAACCTTCAGATTACCTGCTGACCTGATTTATTGATTAACAGCAAATTAACCTATAACTGTTCAGTCTGTATGTGTGTGTGTGTGTGTGTGTGTGTGTTTGGGTCAGTTTGTCCTCTTACAGGTGAGAGTCCCTGTAAATCCATACAAAGTTGTTCCTGTGAGGAAACATTTCCCTCCTGATTCAGAATAACGGTGCTTTTCCGGAGGTTTCAGTTAATGCTTTGATGAAACTGATGTGAATCTTAAAATGCTCTAAAATGAGTGAACAACTAGGGAAAACCAATGAATCATGGAACTGAGAACTCTTCCTGGGACACGTGTCCCTGCAGCACCGACAGCCGAACAAACTGCAGTTCTTGATGGAAAAATGAGCAGCTCTGACTCAAACAGCAGCAACACAAAGCAGTTCACAGTGTTTGTGTTCCAGGGTTAACACCTGTTGTGTTGTATTTATGTGAGCCAGCAGTCTACAAAACCATCACCAAACACCAAATTTGGGAATAACCAGAAAAATGGAATTTCAGATCCTGACAGGACCACAGATTCAGGACGTTCTGGCTGACTAAGACTTGTGTGAGGGTTTCCTTTAATTTCTGACCCGTTTGTGGCCTTTTAGGCATTTCTACACATTTTTGTTGGTTTTATAAACCAAATTATTACCCAGGAAATATTAATATCAGATTATTAAACAGCAGGAATGGTCACTAGTTACAGGTTGTGGTTCCACTATAAAATAAAGGCAAATAACCTGCAGCACGGTTCATGTGAGGAGAAATTTTCTTTAAATGAAAAAACGGAGAAGCTTTAAACACCAACACCCTTCTTGTCTGATTCATAACATGACTACTACCTAACATTATCTGATTCAGCCTCTGTTGTAATGCTCGTGTTCTACTGAAAGAATGACTTTTGGGGCTATGAAGGGAACTCTTAGAACATAAGGGATTTTGAGTCATGGTTAAAGGTGGCTAATCTAAAATATGCTTTTTTATAAACATGAAGAAAATCCGTGTAGTGACAAGCCCGTGATCACGACTGCAGTTATGCAACCTGCAAGGCTGCTGACGGCCGAGTCAGAAGTTTCCATGCAGGACCTCATGTTTTTGCCCTCGAAGCTGAAAGCGGGTGCTGCCGAAGAGCCGCAGTGGTGTAAATTTTAGGACACTGAGTTTCAAGAAGGTCATGTTTTTAAAAGCAGTTTTGTGTCACTGAGCAACAGCCTGAACGCTCTCAACAGGAAGTCAGTTGTGGCATCAGCGGTCAGGCCGCAGTTTGGTGTGTTTGTATCAGTGAGCAGAGGAGATGAAGAGAGAGGGAGCGAGAAAGCAGATAAAGAAAGAGCGGGAGTGTGCATGAGCTTTCAGCAAATCTACCCTGCTGGAGAGCAAACGTATGGATGAGCAACTGCAAGTGACGATAGTATCAGCCTGAATGTGGAGCTCTAAATTTAAAAAAAAAGAAATCATCTTTAACCACAGCACACAACTGCTTCCTATCACGCATTCTCGTGAGAATTTGCTGTCGGCAGCGAGTTTTCTCCCGCCTTCAGTCAACTGTTTCACTTCTGCATAGCATACGGGCCTCAGAGTGAGAGGACAGGCCGACAGCAAGAGGACAACAGAACAAAGCTGAGCAGCAAAACATGCAGTCACACATAAAAACACGCATACATCTAGTCATTACTTAGAAATATTTTGGTTTGCCTGCATCATGTGTCAGACTCTGCTGCTGGTTTTCCATATGCAGGAATATTCCTGTAAACTGTGAACGAGGTTGGGGCCACATTAAATACACATTAAATACAGCCAAAGACAACAGTCATGTTGCATTATGGGTATTGCAGCATTTTTTAACCAAGCAGCAGCCTCCAGAACTGGAAAAGGAAGCAAAGGCCTGCAGTTCCTCGAACGGCCACTTGAGTCAAACCCCACAGATGTTAAAATATCCAAGTTGAAGCAGAAAAACAGCTGGATTCAAAAACAGGTTTTAGCTAATTTCCCCGTTCCTAACGACTAAATGGGGGTGAATTTTTCTCTCACCTGTGTAGATTTGATCAGGTGATGTGGTTAAGAGGTTCCATCTTAGTGGAGGCACTTCATCTCTACAGCACTAACATGAGTTTTGTAACACTTTCACGTGGGTGAAAATCACCTGACGTCACTGTTCTGGGGTTAATGTGAGTCACTGAAATGGACCCAACAAATGCATTAGTGATGTTGGCCCTTTCTGAATAACTATCACATATATGGCATATTCATATATTTGTACTGCAGGACCATCTGACAAGTCTGACCCCACTCTGCACTTAATCATTAGTTATTATTAATCTCTGCCTCTCTTCCACAGCATGTCTTTTGTCCTGTCTCTCTCCCCTCAGCCCCAACCAATCACAGCAGATGACTGCCCCTCCCTGAGCCTGGTTCTGCTGGAGGTTTCTTCCTGTTAAAAGGGAGTTTTTCCTTCCCACTGTCTCCAAATTGCTCACAGGGGGTCATTTTGACTGTTGGGTTTTCTCTGTAATTATTGTAGGGTCTTTACCATACAATTTAAAGTGCCTTGAAGTAACTGTTTGTTTGTTTAATTGAATTGTGTGTCTGTGGACACACACAGTGTACACCTAGTTAGTATACAGTGTGTCATCCAAATATGGCCACTTATGGCTCAAGAAAAGATCTCAAATTTTGGAGCCTCATATTTGAAAATTAAAGTTAAGGCTTCAAAATGTGACTGTACAAACCAATTGGTGATGGCAGCCATCTTTTATATACAGTCTATGGTTCTGACAGTGCTAAATATTTTTCCGTGTCTGTGTCTTTAAACCTTGAGCAACTTTTTTATGTAATCGTGGTTTGAAGTGAAATCAAAATGTCACTTTCTTTTAGAAGATGGGTGCATCCATCACACAGCAGCTGACTTCTGTGGAAGGTTTTCTGCAGCATGGAGGAAATGCCAAATTGTGTGCCATGCATTAAGATGTGGTTCACAATGCTCAGGCAACAATTGAGCTAAAAAAAAACACACACACACACACACACACACACACACACAAACACAGAGGCAAAACTGAAAAACAATGTGATGGCGGCACTTTAATCAGGGCTTATACTCATATATGTCCACCGAACCCGGCCCCCTCTCCCCTCCTGACCACTGGGTTGTTTTCCAGCTTTCAGATGACCCACATTTTTACACCGTGCACCCCCCCTCCACCATTTCCTCTCCTTTGGCCTGTGCCAAAAGGTTCCTGTGCACATGGCGGCCTGGTTTCCTGTAGGCCACTGAAAAAGCACGGCACTGACGTACAAAGCCCAAAGACAATGCTCAGCTCCTCTAAACAAACACACACTCGCACCCACTTAGACTGCCGTGGTCGCATCACACATGCACGCACTTAATTTGAGCAGCAGACAGAACAACAGGTCCGCTCTCTGCCCTCCTGAGTGCGTGGGATCAAAGTGCCATCTTTGAGAGGCTTGAGGCCACGTTGTGAGCACAGGAAGACGGACTTAAATCTCAATCAGACTCCACCCTCCCCCTCCCTGCAACCCCGATCCTAACGACAGAATAAAACTGTGGTTAAGGTTACTGATGTTCTTTATGATTAGACAGCCTCCTGGCTGCCTTCACCGTTTATTCTTCATGTTGCACTCAGTGTAGTGGTTTCATAACCTGCTGCAGCTCTTTAAACATGCATGTAAAGTTGGAAAAAGTCACACAGCAATGCTTCTCTGTGAACAGAATGTTAACAAAGGTGAACCCGAAGTGAAGAAATGGGAACATAAAACTCTCCAAAGTTCACATCAGTTCACATCTTTCAAACTGAAAGCCCAAATCTGACCCTCTGCAGACCTTATTCCAGCCAGCCATCAGTTTAAGCTCAGAAAAACTGCATTAAAAAAAAAAAAGTGCAGTCTGTGGTACATGAAATCCACACGATTTCAGAGCATTTTGAATTTGAGTTTTTACTCAAAGTTCTCGTGTTGTTAATCATCAAAGATTATTCTGACTGTCCAAAATAAAAGCAGAATCATCTTTGGTAGGCTCCAGATTAGCTGTAGCAACATTATTATGATGCACACAATTACTTCAACACAATGACTATAAAATATAGACAGAGACAAGCTCCTTACAAGAAAACCACATCAATTATTAAGTAATTACTGACACAAAGCCTTAAACTAGACACGCAATAACAATATTTCCATGTAAACACACATAAATCCCCCAATTTTTGTTCCTTTGATGGAATTTCAACATTTAAATCCAGTTTTTCTGCTTTTGTGTAAATTCTTCAGTTCTTGCAGAGCCCATTAAAAACTGATCCAACCAGCCTTCACATTAATGCGTGCAATAACTGAGACATCATATCAAAGTCTAAATAACCTTGTTTTTTTTTTTTTGGTCACAATGTAGCAAATCTATTAATAATAGAATCCCAAATGTTATCATCTACAGGACCTGGTCTCACACACGGGGTTGACAAGCATTTCACTTATGCAAAGATTTAAAACTCGATTGTTTCTAATAAAATGCTTTGAACCAAATATGATTTGATTTGTCTTCAGCACGTTCAGAACCGACTGATCTGTTTAACCTGCTCTGAACGGCAGAAACTAAAATGCAAATGAGGTCCGAATAAAGTCCACAAACACAAACAGAGCAAACCTCACACACAGCAGCTGCAGCAGTAACAGGATCAGTTCTTTTTCTTTGTTGTTGCCAAAGTATCAGCAGGTATCTGGTAGATTTGTTTCCTCTCTGCTATTGTTGTCCAGAAACATTAAAAACACTCGTTTGTTTTGACTCCGTCACACATACATCATCCTGTTACAGTTAATGCTCTCAATAAGCCACTGCTCACAATAGCTGCTAACAAATTCATTCCTTCCTACTTCTTGAGTTAGATTCTCTGGTATTCAGTGAGGAGCTCGCGGCCTTCTTTAAAACTAAACTACATGTTTGTGACACAGATTTATTATTTTATAACCGCAGGAACGAATACGCTTGAAATACTTTGGTTGTAGGGGACTGACAGCCTGTTTAGGTGGAATAAACAGAGTGTGTGTAAATATATTTAAAGTTTCCACAGGTCTGACCCGGGTCACTCTGACTCTGTTGAACAGGAAGCGCTGTCTGTGGTGAGCGAGGATCAGCCCATATTCGAGCCGACCTACTCCGCAGCTCCGGCCATGCACATGAAGACTGAGATGACGTCGCCCGGTGGGTTCAGCCAGGCCTCCAAGCAGAGTCCCGACCCCACCGAGCCAGAGTGGGTGGGGTCAGCACCACAGAATGCTGGGAAGAGAGGAGAACACGTCAATGGGACCAGGTGAGTCAGGCCGGGCCGAGGCCACAGGGGAGCTTAGGTTCCCGGTTGATCTGACTGTAGCTCCAGCGCAATCCACGCTGGCATGCCGGGTTTTCCAGACTCTAAAAATATTAGTTTATTATTCGCTTCCCAAACACAAACCTATGCCTCCCATCATTTAGCACCTCTCACATGCTTTTGCATTTTCCACCAACATCAGTACAAAGTGCGGACTTGCTGTGGTTTTATTGTGCACTACAGTCACAGTCTACTGCTACATAACAACATGAGTCACTTCTGCTGAGGAAGATTATATTAAGCAACAAAAACCTTTTGTTTTCCAACCTGTCACTAAAGTGTTTCATTATATCTAATTGGATATTTAACTTCTTCAAACTATAAATCAGTTATTTAGTTTCTTCAGTTTAAAACCACTAAAGTACTTAAAGGTGGATGTCGGCTCGTTATCTGCCTCCACTTCCACCTGTGAAAGGCTGCGTGGACATTAGCAACAGTGTAATGATGATCCATCACAGCTGGCATTTCACTGAGTACTTCTGATACTTACACTGAAGATTTTTTTAATCACTATTGACTTAAAACATTTTTCATATTTTCATAGAGCATCTGTGTGACCGTGATCTGTGTCCGTTTTTAATCTAATCCTTCGGCCTTCATGTTTGTTAAAGTTCACTGATTACGGCGCTTCTTATTTTCTCTCATATATTTGCTGTTGCAGAGCTGGATGCTCATAATAAACTGGCTTTTTCAAATGACCAGGTCAGCAAAAGTGATCCTTTTGAGGCTGGAAGCAAGAAGCCCCGCCCACCTGCTTTTCTAACCTTGTGTTTGTGAGAGGCAGCCAATCAGAGCAAAGATGGCATAAATGGAGGGGTAGATAACTAAACCTGAAGTGAGTGGCTGCCCCAAGCCCATTATAAGGGGCCGCAGGCAGGAATTGGCAGCCATGCCTCTGTCAGAGTGCCCCAGGGCAGCTGTGGCTACATTAGTAGCTTACCACCACCAAGTGTGATTGAGGTGTGAATGAATGGTGCACAGAATTGTAAAGCATCTTTGGGTACCTTGAAAAGCGCTATATAAGAGTAAGGCATTATTATTTATTATTATAATACAAATAAGGATTATTCTGGACGATGAATTATGCAAAGCCACTCTAATAGAGTCCAAGAATAAAAATATTATTGTTAGATTTCTTTGCCTTTAACAGTTTCGTTTTTGGACCTGAAACCTCTGAAGCTTGGACTGTGGAGGGGGTTAACGGGGTTTTACTCTCAGCTGTGTTTCAGGAATGTGTCAAATATCACTTTGATCACATGAATCTGATTGTTGATCATCTAACGTGACGGTAAATGCACAAAAGAAAGCTATAAATACAGAACATGCAGCTAATAAGCTTCACTACTCAAAACTTTTACCTGTTGCTTCAATATTGGTGATCTACTGCAGATAATATCAGTACTGTGTGTACTGTGGTTCTGTGCTCAGTGAGATTTGAGCTGCTGTAAAATTCCACTTAGCTAAAATACTCAGGATCCTGAGGCTCCCTCAGCTCTGAAGCTGATCACAGAGGATACCTGAATATGTAACAAATTAAACTCCAACAGGAGACATTTATAAAAAGTGATTTGTAACTTCCAGTGTATATTTCAGCGTGTAGTACACCTCTATGTATTATTTAAGCAGAGCTTTTAACCACACATCAGTTCCACTGAGCGCCTGTGTTCTCCTATAACTTGTCTATATGTAAAAATCACTGCTTTAACTTGGTCGTGCACGCCTAGTCCTTTCACTCCTTTCAGGCCTTTTCAGAGTAACAGTTTGACTAAACTGACCTCCCATCACATGCAGATTGGCAAAAACTGGTAGAGGAAATGCAGCCGGCAGAAAGAGATTTTTCTCTCTTCCTAATTTGAATTGGGAGTGGAGCAAAAATCAAAATGGCACATCAGATTCTGACGGAAGCCTCTCATTTCTGTTGGTTGTAGTCGGGAGTCCCCGGTGGACTGCAGCGTCACCAAGCGCTCCAGGCATATGAGCAATGAAGGGGCCCCAATGCAGTACCAGGCGTCCTCCTACACGGAGCCCCGTGTCAGCCCCCAGGCCACCACCCCACCCAGCAGCGCCACCGAGGAGAAGAGGGTCATTGTGCCAGCAGGTGAGCTGAGTCACTCACATGAGCTGGTACTCAACTTCCACCATGCAACACCATCCCCATCACAAGACGGTTTCCTAACAGCGGGCACTCACTGGGCTTGTGCAATAGCAGTAACTGAATCACAGCTGGGCATGTGCACACAGTTCTTCTTCTCTTAAAACAAATGCTGCTCCAAAGCAGTGCATACGAACCGCAGCGGCTTTCTCGTAGTTGTGGGACAGGATCACATCAGGGTTTACAAAGAAGTGTGAAGTCCAAAGTGCAAATTTAGCAGTCAGATCATAACAAAGAGAGCGCGAGCAAGAGATGAGCAGGTGTGAACTTTATCAGTTTTAATCACCCCGCTTCCCTTTTCAGGTCCATAATCAAAAGAAAGAAATCTGAAGACACATTATTTATACAAGCTTTGAAACACATTCTTTTATAACACAAAGCTGTCTAAAACTGCCTCTGCTACATTTAAATCACATAAATAAAAACACTTCAGACTTTGAAAATGTCCATTCTTTGTAATATTAACAGCACAGTAACCCAGATTTTTACAGTCACAGAATTATGGTAAAGTAAATGCTTTAAATCATTAGCCTCGCATTGTTGCTATAGTAATTTATTGTATCTGTAAACTGTATCTGTGGTTTCCCCTGTTACAGTTTAGGCAGACATGCAGTCCCATTTCACAGGAATAAACTGTTTATGGAGAATATATGAGAAACAGACAGAATCATCCTGCAGCTGTAGTTATTATGTTTTATAAAGACCATGGTCCAAATGCTTCATTGAGCCCAAAGATGAGCCTGCTGAGAACGTGCAGGCAGATTTCACATCACATTAGCAGTAACTGCAGCCACATGCAGCTATATTTTATTGGTATTACTACATCTCTATATAAATTCATATTTACTTCATGCTCAGTAGAAACTACATTACCTGCCTAACAAAGAGTCTCATGGTCTGAAGGACAGAAGAGCAGCAGCTCTGTGATTTAATGCACAGCAGGCTGATATTCATCAGCTAGATGTGAACAAAACAGGATGTGTCACTGCAACAAATTCAAGGTAAAGTTTCTATGAGTTGTTGTGTGATGTGAAAAAATGTGTTGATGTTGGTGAACATGGTGGATTTTTATTTAGGGAGGAAACTCGCTGATTAAACAGCCACGTCTCATTTCCAGCTGGTATATTTTTTAATGTTTGTTACATATTTATCCCCCTGTAAGTGCTTAATATACATACTGGTTTTATTTTTCTTATTTCCTTGTTTTATAAGGAAAGGCTGAACTGTGGCAGCTGTCATCATACTCCGTGTTTGATGACAATAAAAGATTTCTTCGTCTATGGTCGCACTGAAGCTCAGATGATTGGCTGTCGCGTTCAGTGCTGCTCTGAGTCACGTGCCCGGCCATCTACATTTTTCAGCCCTGCAGACTCATTACATGAACAGCATGTTTCAGTGCACGTTTCAGGCACACACAGGTGGAGGAATTTAAAATTCATGTAAAATCATCAGTGAGTCACCAGCGCAGTTATTCGGCCCGATAATGCACGGATGTTGCATCACAGCAACACGTGTTGATCAGAACAATCAGGAGCTGAAGGGTGGGGTAACCTCCTCCAATATTACGGGCAGCTCACAGCATACAGTCATTGTTTGCTGCTGGAAATGAGCTTCCTGAATCCGACCAGACACGCTCTAATAGATCGAGCCGAAGCTGCCGCTGATTTAATAGCTTAAAAACATGTCAGGTTCTTAGATTGTGTGGATGAGATACACCCACACAAAATAAGGTTAAAGAGTCCAATATTCAGCATTATATATTATACAGCATTATACAGGAACATGTGCAGGCAAAGGAAGGAGCATCCTCTTAGATTATAGTAAAAGACATTTAAAATGCATATTAAAATCCAATTTAATGCATATCATTCACACAGCACTATTAACCAGGTTCATCCCCAACAATACACAGCAAACACAAGTCTGTTCATTTGGGCCTCGTTATGTTCCTGACCAAATACAGGTGAAAATCATAAAAACTTTGGGTGCATATGGAGCTGTAATTTCTGTGGGAAAATGCTAAAAATATATAATGTTTATACAATGTGGCATTTGATTGTATCAAAATAAAATGTACTGTTTTAAAGTAGAGCGTACCTCTGTGTGATAAACATGTAAAAACAATGGAAACTGATGGAGATAAAAAATGTTTGCATGGTGAAACCATGACGATGAAACTAATGTTCAAATAATAACGTCACCCGTTGGAGACTCATCGATATTTTTATTATTTATTTGTTCAAAGGAAACAAATCAAATATTCTGAGCTCTTTTAAAGGCCTTCAGCTCTTAACGGACACACAGCTCATTAGTCTCATTAGTTTCAGTCAGCAGGGATGATTCCAACGGTCAACAGAAACGTAAACTTTCTTAAGTTCATGAACTATGACTAATGCCCTGAGCGTGTGCATATAAAAACAGACATTTGTCTGCATCTTAAAAACATTTCTATGAAAGCTGTTTTCAGCGTAGCACCATTATTTACTTCCTGGTTCCTACAGAAGAAAGGCTGAGACCAAAGAACAGGTCATTTTAAATAGGTAACTTTCTAATTATGCTTGTAAGTATTGCAGAAGTGTGATCACAAACTTTAAGAAGATTAATGGGCTTTAAAAAAAAGTGTCCTATTAAAGCACTGCAGACCTGCTCTGAACAGCTGAGCGTTAATGAGCAGGACACATTTAAATTCTGGTTAGTGGTGTGTTATCTGTTTGACAGCGTGGTTAGACCCACCCCACCACCCATTTTACAATCACTATCAGAATCACTAAGAAGCTTCCGCTGTTAATCAGCACTTTCAGGATATCCAACAGATCACGTTCAGCCTCTTCGGTGCCGACTCTCCTGCATCCAAGTTCAAGTTTACAGGCTGCTGGTTTTTAAAGATTCCTTCCAGACATGTTGAAAATGAGATTTTCCTGTTTAGTTTTTATTGATAATCCGTATTTATGATCTGACTGCTGGTTTTAATGTGTGAAATGGCACAGCAAAGCTGAAATTACCACCAAGGTAACATTTCACAGGAAATCAGTTTGATCAGAGTCATTTATGGTAATTCTATAATTTCCTGTTTGAAAGTTTCGTTACCCAGAGGATGTTCACCTCTGAAAAGCATCTTCCAACAAGTGTGTAGTAAACCAAGGAGCACCTGTCTTCACCCTCTGATTCCAGATCCCGAGGTCTGGACGCAGGACCATGTGCGGCAGTGGCTGGACTGGGCCATCAAGGAGTACGTCCTGGAGCAGGTGGATGTTATGCTTTTCCAAGCACTCGATGGAAAGGCCCTGTGCAAGATGACCAAAGATGATATGATGCGGCTCACGTCGGCCTACAATGCAGACATCCTGCTGTCGCACCTCAATTACCTCCGTCAGAGTAAGGCTGGCTTCATGTCTGAGCTCCATCTTTGAGTTGACACTGTTCACTCGTCGGGCAGATCCCAGAGCAGAAATATGTATAATATCTCACAGGTCCCTCATGCTTTAGTCCTGTTTTTGGCCCTTTTTGTCTCTGTGATGGAAAGTTTCTGAAATACGTAAATGATTGTAGGAGAGAGCATTTCTGAAATTGTGCATTTGGATTTTTGAGGCTGATTTTTCCTCAGATTCAATGTTCAGCATTTATTATTTCAGAACTGGATTGATTGATTTACAGACGCAGGAACTAAAGCCGACAAAATAAGAAACAGGTTCAGGCGAAAAGTCTTCATGGTGGCTTTTGTTTTGAGGAACATGATGTCAGTCGTTTGTTGTTCTGGTAACCAAATTTGTGGTCTTCAGTAAGCGCTGTGGTGACTGTTCCTCTTTGCAAAAGCAGGTTTCCTGCATTTTGAATAATACACACACGTCATTGTGAGTTTGGATCTGTGCTGCATTACATAATTTACTGAGTGTGGCTGAAGCAGCAGCAATCACTGCAGTCTGAGTGGATTCATCCATCACAGGTTCCTAAGATCTGGTTACATTTATGCAGAAGTGGAGAAAAAAAACTTTTTCCTGCAGCTGTAAAAAAAAAAGAGAGAAACCACCCCAGCTTTGAGACTGGGGGACAGTAGGGACATTTGGAGATGGTGCTTTAAGCTTTTCTCAGTAGGCGGGACCAAAAAGTTAAGCCCCACCTTCCCACAATGTTTTAATGTCTTTGTTCTGAAATTGAGGATAGGCACTATGGCTGTGTCTGTTTAAGAGACTTTAACACTGACTTTTATCTTTGCTTCAGGTAGCCCAACGTTCTCATACCCTGCAACCCCCACCAACACCACACCACCACAGCAGCAACTGCCCAGACAGGTGAAAACAGGTGAGGTCAACCTCTGCCCAGTTTTCACCCAACACAAACTTTCATAATCACCTTCTTTCTGTATGCAATGAGCTCCTAAAATAATCCATCACAAATATTGTTGCTTCTGTTTCCACAAACATCGACGGGGCAGTTCACTTCAGAGAAAATGAATCATAGCATAAGCTGTGGCTTTTAGTGCCATTTATTCACCTACATTGTTTCAGAAATTCCTCCTTTTTAATAGAACTAAATGGCAAAAAAATGCACTGTGCCCTTCCAGAAATGCTGATCTGGTTATTTAACAAAAAACTGCATCCACCGCCCAGCAGAAGTGCTCACAGAGACACCATCAGTGTTTACAGTTTGCACCAACCTCGTGTCACACGTACATACGCACTTCCTCCTGCTCTGTCATACGATTGGTGGGTGGAGTTTGATTGAAGCAAATAGTTCCTGCATGAAACCGCTCACAACACGGTTTGTGGAGGTTTTCAGTAACCTGGTCATGATTTTTGGTAAGACACGTGGCTGATGAGGTTTTTCAGATGCATTTTTTGGTTTTATCCACTTTAACCACCGCAAGTTTGGTCTTATTATTTACCTGCATTATATTCAAGAAAAGGCAGACATCAGTTTGGGTAAACTGTACCTATTTTCTATTTATATATATTTTATAAGTATTTGCAATATTTGCAGCTGAGGCAGGATGTCAGAGTGCTGTACGTGACAGTCTAATATTGTGGTCATTCCTCAAAATGAGGTCACAACTATACAACTGCATTTTATGTAACAATCATCACAATTATGAGAGCAGACATAATCCGAATGATTTAATGCTGAGTCAGAAAAATGATCATCACCTTAAGGATTAAAATTGGTCTTCGCTTACATCAACATTTGAGCATCATTTGTCTCCAAGGTGTCCAGATTTCAATACTTTCTCCATTACTTCAGCTAGAAAGGGCTTCATGTGCACATCTGTGTAGGTTCTACCATCCAGGTCATGGTCATCTCGAATGCTTGAAAAGGACGAAAGGAGAAGACCTCAGAATCTCACACGATGGTGGGGTGGGGCTCATGTGACGACTGACGATTAATAGTTGGTTGATGACCCTCAGACCATCGCCAAGGGGGCAATCCTCTTGGACGGGAGGTGAAACATCCTCACAAACCTGAAGAAGTGTAGCTGCCTTCTTCTCAAACACTTGACATGGTTTTGTGTACAGATGGCTTAGCTTAGATTGGGTAGCTTGTTTTGAGAACTATTATACATGTCCCTGTTACGGGTGCATCAGGGCACATTAGCATTAAAGATACATGGTTATGTAACTTGTACATAACACTCCACAGCTGTGATCTTTTATCCAACACATTTCTTCCGGTATTTGATGTTTGCCATCCTTTCCCATCACAGTCAGTGTGTTTCAGGATGCTTGTTGTTCGTGGTCTGTCTCTGCTCCATTTTTCCATCTTTCCCTCACCCCCCCACTGGTCACTGCTGCCCCTCTGAGCCCGGTTCTGCTGCAGGTCTCTTACGTTTAAGAGTCACCTTTGCTTGTTCCTGATTGTTGGGGTTCTCACTCCAGCACTGCAGAGTTTTTACTTTGCACCATAAATCACCCACGACTGTTGTTGTGAATGGGTGCTACGTCAATAAAACTGAATGGAATCAAAGCTTATGAGTTCAGGGTCGTAACAGTGGGATGAACTGCTTGAATGATTTAGGGGTTTAAAAATAATGTGTTGAGTTTCAGAACCATGTTGCCTAGTGTGTAAAGCCTGAAAGGATCCTTGACACCACGTTGGCCCCAAAACTGACAAGTCCAAAACTCAACAGCCAGTTTCAAACAGGAAACAGCTGCACCGACAAAGGAAATGAGGGGGTATGGGTTCGACTCCTGGGACAAAATTCACAATCTTGTAGCAACAAGGGTGGCCTGAACAAAAGAATGCTCTCCCAAGAACCTGGGGGAGATTTCAAGCCCTCCAAAGTCTTATCATTGTGGTCTCCATTTACCAACTTCCTTCCTACTATAGCTCACCCGTCTTACTGTCCCCTTCAAAGATTTTTTTTATGCTCCAAGTGTCTGGTCTCATCCTGGCCCTTTTTGTGTGTGCAGAGAACAGTTTTGATGAAATCAGCCGCAGGAACAGCTGGCCAACAAACACCATGACTACAGTGCCTAAAGGTATGACCAAAAAGGAAAAACTGATAATCAGGATGAATTTTTCATGCACGAACACACACTGGTTTTGCTTTTTTTTTTTTTCACCTGGCTTTAAAACAGGTGGAAAAAAACAAAAAAAAACCCAACAATTTTACACATTAAGATTTATTATTTTTAGGTTCTTCCATGGAGCACCAGCACAGCACAAGAATTACAGAGCCGGCTCCAAGGATTGGCCAAGGTACGAAGACTACATGCATGAGAGTGTTCAAACAGATGTACTATAAAAAGAAGATCCTTATTTATTGTGACCATTTCCCTTTAACATGGCCATTGTGGCTCTATGACTCAGGTTAGCAGGAAAAATCATTTTAATGTTTGTTTTCAGTCCGAGTGGACAAGCGCCATCTAAAGATGTATGGGGTGATTGCAATGCCGTTAGCTTCGGGCATAAACTGGTGCACAAAAGTAACCTGATGTGTTACCTAAACTAGCATAAGCACCAAAAAGTTTTAATCCCATCTACAAGCTCTGATTGGTCAACTGTTTCTTCTCATTTTTGTGAGTTGTGCAAAAACAGATACAGAATTGTGCTTAAATGCAAGGAGATTTGTTTTCTCTCATCTCAGGGTACTTAAGTCTTGGAACAGTAAGATTAAGAAAAATAAAACAACGTGAACGTGTAAAAATATATATATTCTTTTGCTTCTTTACAGACCCATATCAGACATTAGGACCCATCAGCAGTCGGCTAGCCAACCCAGGTAAGATTCTGAACCATCATCAAGATAAACAGACAAGGATGATACAAATGAGGCCTTTACACTGTCTGCTTTGGCATCATGAGAGAATAGCAAGCAGGGCTGGCACACATGCACTTACTTTCCAAAGTGGAGTAAACATCAAGCAACAGCTGTTGTGTCAGAGTTTCATCACGCTTTACGCTAAGGCAAAATCTGGCTTCCCTCTCACCAAAAATGACTGTTTGCCCTGCTGTTTCCTCACAGAAGCCCAAGCCCTCAACTCATCCAAGAACCGAACAGGCAAACAAAGTGCATACAAGCTCCCTGACCCCAGCGCTCACAGGCCTGTGGGTAGGTTTCTGCCCCAATGTCTATCACTTCAACCAAGCCACACAGTGAAAAGGTCACATTTGCTGAAAAACAAACATATTTGGACTTTTCTCTGGATGCAAACACTTTACGGTATACTCAGAAGCTGCCCAGCATCCAAGAGGCACTTAGCCCTGTGAGGCACAAAGCTGCCCTGACCCAAACAGCTTTTTGATCTTTCTCCTTCTGACTGTTCAGACTTGGAAGATTTCAAAACAAATTAAAGCACATTTTAATATTAGGGTTAAGGATTTGGGGACTTAGTAAACATTAAAAATGAGGTCCAAGTGTGCCTTTTGTATGCGTCTTTTTTTTTTAATGTAAAACAAAGTGTCCCAAACAGGAGGAAGAATAATTATAGGCGCAGTTTTGTACGTTTGCCATCTTGTTTTGAGTGTAAATCAGAACCCAGTGCCTCAGCTCTCCTTCGTTTCCCCTCCCAGGCTCAGGGCAGATCCAGCTGTGGCAGTTCCTGCTGGAGCTGCTGTCTGACAACAACAATGCCAGCATCATTACCTGGGAGGGCACAAACGGTGAGTTCAAGATGACTGACCCAGACGAAGTGGCCAAACGCTGGGGTGAGCGCAAGAGCAAGCCCAACATGAACTATGACAAGCTGAGCCGTGCCCTGCGCTACTACTACGACAAGAACATCATGACTAAGGTGCACGGCAAGCGCTACGCCTACAAATTTGACTTCCAAGGCATCTCGCAGGCACACCAGAACCACACCGCTGATGGTGGGATTGCTAAGTACCAGACTGAGATGTCCTATGTCCAGCCCTACCACAGTCACCAGCCCAAAATGAACTTCATGGGTGGCCATCCCGCACCCATGCCCGTCTCCCCTGGAAACTTTTTTGGCCCTTCAACAACGTACTGGAACTCACCCAACAGCCCCATCTATCCTGGGTCACCCATGACCAGACACCCTTCCACTCACTCCCACCTGAGCTCTTATTACTGTGGATGATGTCACCTGAACAGGAGAAACAGGAGAGGAAGCCAAGTGTGCCAAAGCACGCTCCATCCCTGAGCTGAGGTCTCTATGAAACAAAGGCGACATGACGCTAGGACTCATTTTGTAAAGGCATTATTGTTGCATTCCTTCTCAAAAACAGACTGAAAATGAGGGCATATTAACTGATATTGTACTCTTCGAGGAATAAACCAATAATATACTGTAATGGTTATTCACTTATGAATTTTTCCACATCTGTAAGTACTTTGATATTGTTGTAAAAACCAAAGCCACAGTAGCATACCAGCTCTATAACTGTTCTTTTCACGTCACAGGTCAAAACTGCAGTTTTCACATTCAAAGTTTTTCTAAGACAAATTGTACAGAATGATGAACATGTAGCAATAAAACATATACGCTTAATGTAATAAATAACGCCTGTATCTGAAAAAGGATCCTGTCACCATTATGATTCATACTTGGCTTAAAAAAAAAAATCCATCCATTGTCTTCCACTTATCCTCAGGGCCGGGGGTGGGGGTTATCCTAGGTGTCATAGGGCGAGAGGCAGGGTGCACCTGTACAGGTTGCCAGCCTGTCGCAGGGCTGACAGGAAGGGACAGACAACCATTCACACCTGTGGGCCATTTAGAAATCACCATTTAACCTAACCCCACTGACTGCATGAGTGTGGGAGGAAACCGGAGTACCCGAAGAAAACCCACGGGCCCAGGCCAAGGTGGATTCCAACCACTTTATCAGCTGCTTCTTCAACTGGGCAGATGGACCCATCCTAGCTGTCATGGGGCAAGAGGTGGGGTACACCCTGGACAGGTAGCAGGTCAATCATTCCCACCTACAACCAATTTAGGATGGCCACACCACTGCATGCTTTTGGCCCGTGGGAGGAAGCCACAAAGAACCCACACAGAGCAGAGAAGGGCCCAATAGCTGCCCAGTGGATTCAAACCAAGAACCTTCTTGAGGTTACAGTGCTGACCACTGTGTCCCCCTACGCAGGTACACCTGTTTGAAACTTCCCAAAGATGAAAGACCAAAAGGTGCAGCCTAGTTTGTTCTCAGCATTTTCTGCATAAACGTGGATGTCATGGTGAAAAATGGCTCCAGGCTCTGAATTTTCACAGGATATCAATAATGAAATAAATGCATGTCACACTGAAATTAGTGGCTCATTCTTTGTAACTCATCTTCTCTGTGGTTGAAGTCAGATTAATCAATGCTGCACTACAGCTGAATGATCACATTAAATTCACTTTGATCACTTTAATAATGCTCAAAATTGTTAAGTTTTGAAAATCCCTCAAGAACCTTGAAATTAACAGCAGCCTCTGATCACTTCTCACCTCAGTAAGGCTGAAACTGCATTTCTCATATTTGTTGGTTTAGAGTGAATCCGTTTGCTCAGGAGCAACTTTCTCAAACTTGTTTAACACACATTTATGCAAAGCATCAAGACCGTTTTGTAATTAGCAGGAGAGAAATGATCTGTTTAAAGTCCAGCTTTATTGGTCAAAATCAAAGATTTCTTCAAATATTCGGCGGGGTTCTGCAATCACCTCCTCCACAAAGGCAGAGCCCTTCACCTGCTTCTCCTCACCTCCTTCCTCAGTCCACATCACTCCACCAGCTCCAAACGGCCACTCTGACTCCTTCACTGTTGCCTCCACCTTTTCCACTGGAAGCACTGCTGCCACCGCGGGCTGTGATGATCTCCTCCACCCAGTCATCGCTGACTGCGGTGCTGCTGTGGTTTCGGTGGAGATCTTCAGGGAACTGATGGCTTTCACTTTAGGTTCTATTGTCCACGGCTTGCTGCTGATTATCTGGGTTTCTGGAAAAGGCAAAATGTTTCATATTCAATCGTTTGATTCCAGCAGAAATCTTTATTAGAAGTGCACACCTCACCCACCCCAAACTTTCTCTGTGCTGATACTACGCTGCAACGGACACCACCCAGTGATGTTAGACTCCATCACAGCGAGCAGAAATGTATTTTATTGGCTTTTAAAATCTAAAATATGGACACCAGGCGGACATGTTTGCCGCGCGGCAGTGCGGTCGGTGCGGGTTCGTGTCCCGGCCTGTCACCCTCTACCACGCGTCTTCCCCGTTTCTCCTCCCACTTTTCTGTCACTCTCCACTGCAAAATACTGTCAGAGCCATGAAAAGGCCAAAAAAAAAAAAAAAAAAACTTAAAATGTAAAATATGACTATATTTGTATTAAATAAATGAGATGCACATGAACAGATGGCATATACATGTTAATGGAGCCTAACAGCATCCTCAAAAACACAAAGTAAAACATTTGCAGAGACAAACTGATTTTTGTGTAGGGTTTGTGGTTCATTTGCATTATTGAGTAAAAATAGAAAGTCATACTAAATTTGATACCCAAGTAACAAATTTCAGCAATGATTTATTTATTTTATTTTAATTTCAGTTAAAAAAAAAAACAAAAACAAAAAAACAAGACATCGGATGTTTTCGGGCCCATGACTAATATTTCCAGAAACCTTTTTGAGATGAGGAAAAATTTGTGACCTTGACCTTTGACCTGATCACATCACCCCTTCCCCGTCGGTGGGTGAGGCAAAGAGTTTAAGGAAGTGATGACTCACCTGTGGATGGAGCAGAGGTACAGTTGGAGTCACAGCAGGTGCACACCGAGTCTGACCCATACAGCTCAACCCATCTACACAAAACAGAGAGGCCCTTCAGTGTCACCCTTACAGTGTTTTCAGGAAGTCCTTCAGTGAAACGCTCACCTTCGGGCTGTTGTGTCGTAGTTGCAGGTCTTGGCTGTGGGAGCAGGCACAGAACTGCCCACAGACATGACGCAGTGCATGTAGAGCTGCTGCAGCGGAAAATCAGGATGAATTTCTCACATTTTTAAACAAACACTGAAACTTCCATACTTGATGAACCATTAATTAGCACAAAAACTCAGAAGTGTGTGTGTTTGGTGGATTTTCTTTGTTGTAACAATGCTTTATCACAATAAATCTGATACTGTTGGAAACCCTGTTTATTTCCCTTAAGTGGAGCCACATCTGTGAGGAAATGCATCTGTGGGCTGAACAGCAGAGTTGAGTATGTGGGCTGAGCCCATGAAACACTTTCCAAATCTTCTCTGCTAAATGGCAGATTCTGCTGTTGTGACTCTGGTTGGTGTCATTTATTGGATTGGATGGTTGAAGTCTGAAGAAACAGACATGTTTGCAATTTGAGGGTCTATTAATGTAATAAACAGGAGCCTCAGCAGCATGTGGAAGAACCACAGCAGCCTGGCAGCTCCTCCTCATGCTGGTCACACACTGCTATGGGACAACATCTCTTCTTTCAGCAGGCATTTGACCAAGGTCAGCCAGTGTGGTTGTGTTGGTCACTCTGGCACAAGCAGCACACCCACAGTGTTCAGTGGGGTTGAGGTCAGGACTGCAGATGGAGGGTGTCTCTGATAAACCTGCTCCATGGGGGTGAGGGTGGTTATCTTGGAGGGTAAAGTTTGGTCACAGACTGTGGAGATAAGGGACTGCAGCTGGTTGCAGAATCTCATCTGGATCTCTGCATCGAGATTCCCTCCATTGACGATGAGCCTGGTTTGTCAGCAGCTGGGGTACCGGAAGCTCCAAACCAGAGTCAACAGCAGAATCAGCTGTTTGCCCATTAAAAACTTTCCAAATCTTCTCTGCCGAAGTCCACACAGTCCACTCTGCTGCTTAGCCCACAGATGCATTTTCCTCACAGATGTGGTTCCACTTAAGGGGAATAAACAGGCTTTGAAACAGTATCAGATTTGTTGTGATGAAACATTGCTACAAAGAAAATCCAAAAACACTTCCTTACATTCTGTGCCAACTTTAGGTGATTAACAGCTCGAGATGGTGTGCAATAACTGCAATTATAACCATGAGTTTTTCCACATTCAATCTTCTTTTGAACAATTTCCAGCATGATGCTTCAGCGTGCACATGTAGGCCTTAAAGTACGATGCCTGTGCCTGAAATGGGCAGATCATGATCTGCCACTTACCATAAAAATATTCACTGTCAAGTGGGCGAATGCACATGTCAAGCTGCACTTCCAGCTGTGCTCACTGCTTTAAAGCAAAGCAGTTAGGACAAAGCCAGCAGAACTGCACATAGAGCACATTTCAGCTCAAGTATTACCTCAAAGCCTTTCAACTCACCTTTCCCATGATTCCCTTGAACAGGAAGGCATCCACAGAGAATCTCACAGCATTGTTTTTGTATGGGATGAAACTGGAGCGCCCACCTTTGCTCTCAACCATGCATCTTTACCAGAAAAAGAAACGCTGATGACGACGTGTCCATTTGCCCGTGTGTGTTGTAAACGTGTGTGATGTGCATTACCCAAAGTTTTTCACAACAGGAAACCTAAGTGTAGAGGTGTGGGACTCCTCTGGAGTGGCATAACATGAGTGGATGTACAGTCTTTCATGGTGGGACACGGGCAGGGCCTCAGCCTGGAAGTACATGGGCTTTCCGAGCACGTACTGATCTGACGGGGAGAGTCGTTCCCACTCAGCTAAGAGGACAGCAGGGAACAGGAAGTCAGCAGGAACAGCAGCTCCAATATTCATTTTGTGAAAGTTTTCCAACAAAGAAGAAGAAATGCAAGTTTGCACAGACTTGGGGACAAACAGGCAGACTGACATCCCACCAACACAAACTGAGCAGCGACATGAAACCAAACCTGCAAACTGAGCACATTTAAATAAAAATGTTGGCTCGTACTGAGAAGCTTTTCCTATTTTGTTTGTTTCTTCGAGCTGCTATTCAATACATTTTTACTGTAATTTTTCCAGATGCATTGAGTGACTTCTGTAAATATGCTTCTGGGTCAGGTGAGGCCAATGCTGGTGAGCCCTTAACCCATAATCTTCTGCTCCCTGGATCTACAAACTAAGTCAACAGTTAACGATCTCAATCAGGAGTGTTATTAAATACAGCTGGTGCATCTTCACCACACTGTAGGTTCTCAGTCATCCAGGTCACAGTAACTCTGGAGCTTCTCTGTCAGATTCCTCCATCGTTTGTTGTGTTCATGAATTCCACGAGTTCGTGAACTTTGAGAATAAATCATGTATGTCTTATCTTATAAAGCGCTAAGATGCTGACAACTCGGGCCTTCACTGATCACAGGGTGATGTCCCAGTGGCCACATCCATGTTTACTGCTGATCTTTCCCTCCACCCAGGCAGTGACAGGATCAGTTTGTTAGCAGCAGGACTCAAACTGTTCTAAGACTTAGCACCAACCTCTGGAGCCAGACAACCTCAGAGATCACCTGAGGTTAGTAATTAAAGACATTTCAGTAGGATTACCGTTTCGTGGAGTCAGGCTGAATTTAGCTCCGTTCTTCATTTGTTTGAAGATCTTGCGTATTGGTACCTTTGGTATGTAGCCAACTTTGTAGGCGTATTGATACCTTAAAGGTTTACCATAAAAAAAAAAAAGCATTAATAGATCATTTGTGTGTTCTGAATAAGTTGCTGTCCGAATTCAATCTCACCTGTTAAAATAACAGGCAACAGGCAGGCTGAAGGGCACAGCTCTCCTGATTGGTCCATGGAGCCTTGGTGGGTCATATCGGAGTGTGTTTGAATAGACAACCTGGTTATCAATTATCTGCAAGCAGACAAGCAGATATTTAAGATTGATTCTTCAATAAGACTGTTCAGTTATGGCTGGACACTGAGCTAAATGCCAACACAGCACAATCTTAGTTAATCTAATTAGAATTACGATTTAGTCCTTAAGCAAAAACACATTTTACTGTAATATATCAAAGCTTTTGAAACATGTATTAAAACATTTTTTATTTAAATGTGTGCAGTATTTCATCATTTGTTCAATAAGAAAATGAAGTGAATAGTCAAACGCAGCGCCTTAGAGCAGTACCTGCATCAGGTGTTCAGTCTCACCTGACCAAAAGGTCCAAACCCTGAAAAAGGTTCAGCTGACTGCAGCGCCCCTCAGTGGACACAAATACTGCAGCTCCACATGTGACCAAACTGAGATCAAACAGCAGTTCGTGTCCAGAACATTCAGTCTGTGTATGCATCCTTGATTAATAGTTCACATGCTTTGATTAGTGTGCGTCACAGAGACAAGTGCATGTGCAGAGCGGCCTTTCAACACTGAGGTTAGTTTCTGAGTCTGTGAACGGCGCAGTGCCTCCAGTCCTGCTAATGAACAACATTGAGACTTGCTGCCTGTGTGCACTCCTGCTCAGTGCGTCTATCTTTGACATCAGTCAGTGCGTAAACGCTGACGTCAGTGAGAAAGGACGGGCATGCAGGCGTTCCTGCCAACAGTCTCATCATTAGATCTAATCGGTTTAATGTGTCCTAATAAGTGATAAAACTTTATTTACGTATATTTTAATCGTCCGCTGTATTATCACACTTGTGCAAAGGCCGGGACATCTGCAGACACACGGAGACAAGATGGCTGTGTTTAGAAAGCAGACTGATGAGGAACCAGAGTATGAAGCTGGAATCCTCTGAGGTCTGCTCAGAAAGGACACCTGAGAACTCCCTCTGAGAATTGTTCTCCAAAACAATGTCCTTTAAAAAAGTCAGTCAAATAGAAAATCAAAGTAAACATAGGGCCCAGTATGAATGTTAAAAAAATGAATATAATCAAACTGCGATGTGTCAGAATTTATTATCTACAGTTTAAGCATTTGTATGTTATTCAAAGAGATTTATTTATTAATAATTCCCTTATTTGAGATTTTGCCAGGTTCTGCGCTGCACCGTTCAAATGCACAGTTTGAACAGAGAGGCCTGCTGTGAACTAAAAAAAATACAACTCTCTGCTGATGTAGAGTATGGACGCAGGTGTTTAAAGTGGGCCTATCATAGTTTCCTTATTTTCTGCCATATACACAGCAGGCCGAAATCAAGCTGCTGGAGCCGAGCCGGCCGCACTGAGCTCCTGCAGAGTCCCTCATTCATGCAGAACTGTAACCTGCTGAAGATGCAGACCAAAGTTTTCCCCTGCAGGCTGCTGATCTCCGACTCCAATACAAACTTCATTCTCAGAATGATGCTCTCGTCTCCATTAATTAGTTTCGAATTCTATCTTTACGCAGGAACGCGCTGAGACTCACCGTGCGCTTGGTTCCGCACATGCCGAGGCCGTACTCGAAATAAAGGTGGTCCCTCGTAGACTTACTGGCTGTGCATGTGCCCAGTGTGAGATGAGAGTGGGGTTCACCTGCTTCCAGAATGCTCCTCTCCACCTGGACCTTCATCTTGGTCCTCTTACACGAAGTCTTCACGGAAACACCCGAATTGCCGGGCGGAGTGGCTATGGGTCGAATCGGGAGTAGGATTTCCCGGAGGCGCTGCGGTAGAGGCTCCGCGCCGGTGCCCCTGAGTGGAGAGAAATACTCCTTCTCCACCAGCGGCAGCTTCGAGTCCAGAAACACCGGGAGGCGGAGGTACGGCGGCGGCAGCGGAGTCGGCGTCCCTCTCAGGTGAACTTTCCTCATCACCTGCGCGGTTTGGTTTGAAGCCTGGATGCGCGGTGTCCGTCCTTCAGTGCAGGGAAGCAGCGGCAGGAGGAGGAGCAGCAGGTAAACCATGGCCGCAAATCTCACCCAAATATAACGAAGTGTCTGAAACGGGTTTTAACGTTTCGACTTTAAAGCAGGCGATCACGACCGGTGATGATGTCTTCGCATGGAGGCAGATTAACCGCACCTGTGGCCAAAAGAAGCGGACAGACACGAACAGGCGCCACCCACTGGCTGTTTAATGTAAAAACATCCTGATGAAGCGCTCACGTCTTCAAGTGGGTCACCTGACCCCCACCCCCACGCCCCAGAATCAGCTGATTTCCGTGTGTAATTTTGGCAATAAAAGTTTACTCTGTGGGCATTTTTGATCCTTCATAACTTCATAAGAACAGAAAACATGAAAATTTTAGGGCTGAGAAACGCATGAAAAGCTGCACCCAAATCAGCCATTGCAAGTCTCACAATCTAAAGTCAACATCATTCACTTCATAAGCCTCCACGAACACCTGCTGACACAGTGATAACGGAAGGCCATCGCCTCACAGCTTCATAATGTTTCCATCATCAGAGAGAGAAATGCACAGAACAAATATTCAGCTGAATCCGCGCCTCAGACTAACACTAACGGGATAATCAGGCTCATCATCACGCTCTTCAGATAATGATGTAAATACTCAAATGACCACAGATGCTGAAGTGACTGTTTCACTGCGTTTGGTTGTACAGAAAGATAAAAACAGGATGAAATATTCCAATAAATTCAAGGCTTTTTTTCTTGGTTTGTATCCAGAAAAACTCAAATATCACACAAATGAACACACAATGAAGATCAAATGTTCTGCATTTGATAAGATAAGGATGATGTTAAACTGTCCAGATACCGAAGGACGAAGGTTTTTTTGTGCTGTGTGTGGTGTGTCTGCCCTCTTTTTGAGGATGCAGCCTTCCTGCTGGAGTAGATAGATTTTTAGTGCTTTCTGTTTGTTTTGCTTTTATTGTTGTAAAATAAACGGTTAGTACAGCTTTAGTCCATTAGAGGGCAGAAAAAACAACTCCACTGTATGTGTATAGAGTCCACTACACTGTGATTGTGTGCGTGTGTGTCTGTGTGTTAGATTATTTTTCTTTTTTCTGTTCACCAAACTGAGTATGCAGTGAGAAGTGTGAGTAATGTCCCAGTGCAATAAGGGGCTGCAGCTCCGTTGCACAGGTGAGTGCTGCAGCATTCATTGGTGAAGGTGAAGGTGACGTTGAGCCCCAGGTCATATTTTTCAGCCGTGAGTCCGCACAGGGAGGGCAGAATGCAGCTCTTCTCGTACAAAACCACACGGAAGTCCCCTGAAAGACAGAAACAGCAGTTAAACCGCAGGGACACTCAGCCGGGCATCAGCTGCTCTCACTTCCTTTTCTCACTTTTGGTTCATTTAAATTTACTTTCAGTGACTCGGGTTAAGCTCACCTTTCTCACCCACTGCTCGGCTGGACAGGCAGAGCTGCCCAGGTGGGCACCTCAGGGGGAATCTGATGCAATCCAGAGGTGAGATGGTGGGGAACACACAGGTGTAACAGAAGAGGGGAACTGAGGGACAAATGTGACTGGTTCAGAGTTCAGTTCAAGCTAAATATAATAATCAAAAACATGAAGATGGGAGAAACTGATGTCCTTCAAAACAACACATTCCTGTTTGGTTCTGGTGGTTATCAATGGGACATTAGCTAAAGCTCTAATCACTGTTTGATTAATCAGCAACTGTTTTCATGAGGATAATCTGAGGAAGGTGGATGGATATCCTGATCCTACATTACAGGAAGTTCATCCTCTCCCAGCTTGTTTTTTGAAAACCACATTTTCAACATTTTATAGAACAAAGAGTGACTCAGAGGTTTAATCAGGGGTTACCTAATATGGTTTGATATGTCAACATATGGTGGCGTGGTGGTTAGCACTACTGCCTCACAGTGACATCTAGAAGGTCTGGGTTTGATTCCACCTTACCCCGGGCCTGTCTTTGTGGAGTTTGCATGTTGTGCTGCGTGGGTTTCCTCCAACAGTCCAAAGACATGCACTTACTGGGGTTAGGTTAATTGGTCACTCTAAATTGCCCATGAGTGTGAATGTTAGTCCTGTGTTAGGCTGGTGACCTGTACAGGGTGTACCCTGCCTCTTGCCCAATGTCAGCTGGGATAGGCTCCAGCCCCCTGTGACCATGAACAGGATAAGTGGAAGAGAGAGGATGGATGGATGTCAGCATATCAACATTAATAATTACATCCTCAAAAAAAGGATTTTATCTTTAGTACTAACACTAACCACTTCTTCTTTCAACTGCTCCCTTCAGGGGGCATCACACCCCATCATCTGCCTCCATCACACCTATCCCAGCATCCTCCTCTGTCACACCAACCCTCTGCATGTCCTCCTTCACTATATCCATGAACCTTCTCCTCCTGCCTGCAGCTCCGTCTTCAGTATATCCACCCTCCCTCTCAATGTCAATGTCAATTTTATTTCTAGAGCACATTTAAAAACAACATTGTTGACCAAAGTGCTTTACAAGATCAACTACAAAAGTAAGCAAGATAATTCCATAAAAGCATAGAACATGAAAACAAAGGAATATAATAAATAAGATGCAATAAAACAAACTAACACACTAAAGCAAGAGACACCACAACATAAAACCTGATGGGACTCAAACTGAGCTCAAATTAAAAGCCAAGGTTTTTACCTTGAGTTTTTAGAGATGATTTAAAAGTCTGTACGGACTCAGCAGTACGAATGTAAAGTGGAAAATTATTCCACAGTCTAAGGGCTGTCCACACGTCCAAACCATCTCAGCCTCCCCGACTCTGAGCCGTCCCTCTGGTGGGCTCATTTCTAATCCTGCTCACTCCCAGTGAAGATCTGAGCATCTTCAGCTCAGCCTCCTGTCTTTGTGTCAGAGCCACCACCTCCATCCATCACAGCAGGGCTCACCACCATCCTGTAAACCTTCCCTTTCACTCTGGCTGCTCTCCTTCTGTCATACATCACCCCTGACACTCGTCTCCACCCTGCTCCACCCTCTTCATCGCCCTCTGTGTCTGTTGCTTTGGATGGTTGACCTCAGGTATTTAAACTCATCCACCTTCACTCCATCTGCTCCTTCCAGCTTCACCTTTCCATCCGTCTCCCTCTCATCTTTCTTCTATTGATTTATGCAGTTTTGTTCCTTTTTAAAGATAAAGAACAAAGATTTGCTGCTTTCTCGGTCACGTCGTCTCCTGTGTTACATCACAGCTACTCAAATACCTGTTTGTGTCCTCTGACTCAAGTAAACTGATGGGAAATTATTTTCTACAGTTTCATCGACCAATTAAGAAACATAAATCATACTTTAAGTGCCGTGACGGTATCCACTGCTGTCTGCTGTACCACACAAGCAGAAGCAGACACACTCTCTTTTGGTGACTTACCCACAGCTGGAAATAAGGACAGGAGTAGCAGAGGGCCCAGCATCATTTCTGTGTCACAGGGAGAAAATCCTCCTGCCGGTCGATGCTTTAGCTCCTAACAGCGACTTTCAGAATATCTTCCAGAATCAATAAACTGTTTTTTTTAGTTTGAAGTTTAAAAGCAGCTTCATGCAGCCGGAGCAGCCGCAGATCTCTGATCTCTGATCTCTGCTGCTTCCTCTTCATTTCATTAACTTGGAGAATCTCCCACCCCGGGCCTCATGACCGAGTTAGGCTGCACAGAATAGGTCCATTCAGATGTAAGAGAGTCAGCGCAGCTTTAAATAAATGTGGAAAATGTTAAGCTCACTAGAGTTTTTCTGCAGAATGATGTGTCCTGTGGTGAGGTAAAGCAGGTTTATTAAATCTGATTTCCTAATGGAAGACATTGAGTTTGGTGTCATGTGACCTGCAGTCCCATGACTGCAAATGAGCAGTTGCAGTTTCAAACTGGAAAACGATGAATTCATGTCTGTTCACAGCTGCTGGATTCAAATCAGTACTTTTATAAGTTAATGATTAGTTTGAAATCAGATATATGATCATGTGGTTTGATAAGAAAATCAAATGACTCCAGTTTTCTCCTGTTTCTACTTTCAGACATACAAACAGTAACTGTTTCCATTCTGGTTATGTGTTATTGCAATAACTACGTTAGGATGAAAGGTTCACACATTCCCTCTGAAATGATGCTGTGCTGCCTTCAGGCACCGCAGAGAAAATCAGACTGGTTTCAAACCCAGAGTCTGATTCTTTTCTCCCTCATGGAAGGCTTTTATAACTCTGTGTGCAGTTCAGTGGAGGAACGTCCATAATGAGGTCCGATGAGAGAAGACGGCGACCACTGAAGCTCATTTATTTACTTTATTCTCAATGGCTGCATCAGGAAAAATCTTAATAACCAACAAGGCACAAAACTCTTAATGCCAACTCGTGACTGCTAAATACTGCAGTTCCTCTAATGGCCACTTAAAGGTGGCTCTGGAGGCTTGTTGGCTGCACGTAATAGAAGGATTTAGATTTTATATTTATATCGAATCTATGTTATATTAATGGTTTTAGATTTTATATTCAAAGTCGGTGCTGATACTTATTCAGATACTTAGTGTTGGGTAACAGACCAACGAAATACTTGAATCTAAATCAGCAAAACTGGAGCACAGGCGTGTTGGGTGGAGGCTAACTGTCTGTGCAGGCCTGCAGCTGTATGCTGATGGGCAGCAAGGAAACCGCTGTTGCAGCTACAATCTTAATTAAAGGAAAGTCGGGACGCTGCGTAAACTGTAAATAAAAACAGTACACAATGATTTATAAAGCTCATAAACCTAAATTTTATTCAGAGTCAAACGCAGGAAACATCAAATGTTTAAAACGAGCCATTCTAATAACATTAGCTCATTCTGAATCGGATGGCAGCAACATAAAAATAATAAAAAGCTGGATAAGGTCAGGTTAATGGGCAACAGGTCAGTGATGTTTTCCCGTGTAAGAAGCATGTTAGAGGTTCACCAAACAAATACTTTCAGAATAAAGTTCCTCAATGTTTTGAACATCTCATTCTGGAGAAATCTCTGAGCACAGGGACAGGCTGATAATAATACTGATGCATGATACACGAGGTCCTCGGACTGCACTGCATTAAAAACAGGAATGAGACTGTCATGGAAATCCCTGCATGGACTCGGGAATATTTCCAGCTCATCCACAAATACAGGTTAAAGCTCTACCATGCAGAGAAGAAGCCAGATGAACATGATCTGCAATCTTCTGTGGGCCAAAACTCATTTAAAATGGACTGAAGCAAAGTGGAAACTGTCCTGTGGTCAGACAAATTAAAATCTCCAATTCTGGAAAACATGGATGCTGGAATGTCCAGACTACGGAGGAGAGGGACCTGATGGGACTGGCTCGTTATCAGCACTCAGTCCAAAAGGCTTCATCTCTGAGGGTGTGGGGGTGCATTAGTGCTCAAAGGTATACACAGGCTTCAGAGCAACATCACATGTTCACTGGTGATTCAGTAACTGTCCCCAGGGTGTACCTCGCCTCTTACCCTGAGTTCTCAGCTGGTCACCGGTCTGGAGCATCAGGAACCAAAAACAGGACAAAGAAGCCCCCGAACTGCTGACCATCTGGAATCCTCTATCAGACAGAATGGGACCACATTCCTGTCCCAAAGTCCAGCAGCTGCTGTCCTCAGTTCCAGATGTTCACAGACTGATGTTAAAGCAGAGGAGATGCTGCACAGCTAGAAACGCAGTCCTGTCCCAAATTTTTGGAGACGTGTTGCTGCCATCAAATTTAAAATAAGCTCATATTTCTCAACTTCTCAGTTTAAACATTTGATATTTTTATTGTGAATAAAATGTATTTCTGAGATTTGCAAATCACTGCACTGTGCTTTTATTTACAGTCCCAACACTTTTGGAATTGATGTTGCAAATAAATGACCTGCAGAAAAAGTCATCTTGTTTCATATAAATGTGAAGTTTTAGAAGCACGATTGATTCTGATGCATTTTCCATTTCACATTCTGGCAAAAGCAATCTTGGTGCTGCAGGTTTAGTAAAGGTTCAATATATTTCACAGTAGTGAGGTCGGCCCGGGTCACACTTGGTGTTCCAGTTCATCCTAAAGGTGTCGGGACTCTGCAGGTTCCTCCACACTAAACTGGAGAAACCATCGAGGTGACTAAAGCAGAGCAGCAAGCACACTAGTGCCTTAAATCCTACATATGATGAAGCACTGAAGTGCAACTAAAGCAAAGGGCTTTGCACAAACCATGAAAAGACAAATAAACAAGGCTGTCTAGAAACCTCTGCCCTCAAACTGCATTTTCAACCTGTGTTATCACTCTTTGCCCTGGAACGATTTCTCACCACAGGGTAAATTAGGAGGACCCTCTCTCTGCTATCTGCAGCTCTAATGGAAACTGGGTTAATAGACCTTAGCTTTGGCACACCGCCCCCTGATGGAGGAAAGTGGGCATGGCTCGCCTGTCGACCTGCTGACGCCTCATGCGGAGAACCGCTGCATCGACCTCAGCTGCCGCCCTCTTGCCCTGCAGGTCATCCAGCAACTGCAGACGGGCGCGCTGCAGCCTCACCAGCTCACCCTCAGAGGAGATTAGACACTGTCTCAGCACTGCACTGCCCTGAGAGACACACAGGAAACACCTCTTAAAGGGCAAAATGAGAGGTTGGTGTTAAACCGCTAAGTGCTTTTTGAATATATGTGAACATCAGCCACTGTGTTGCATGAAAATATGAAGAATGAATGATCTGAATGTGCTGTTTTCCTTTATTTTCACTCATGTCTGAGGCTGAGCCTCTGCAGACAATTACAATCAAAGTGCAGACTAACACTTATTTGCACCTGAGAACATTAAACTGACTATATTTAACTTTCGTTTGTACAAATGCATAAAAAATATTTTATCAGTAATCAGCAATGTTATTGAAGGTCATCAGGTTGTAACAAATATATAACTGTAACTATTAAAGCTGCACTTTTAATGATCTTTTTATTATCACTGGTTTAATGTGCGTAGTTATGTGAAAGGTGCATCCACAGTGACACAGGTGCAGCAGTTTCTCTCTGCTCTACAAAGTTTCAGTGTGTTAGTAGAAAAGCTCTCAGAGCACTGTTCCTGCACACCTGTGACTGTTAGCAGGTGAACATGTTGCAGGGTGCAGCAGCTAAAGAGCCAGATCTGTCAAACCAGGAGCTGCTGAACTCTAAAACACACTTTATGAAGATGAAGAAGGTATGTGCGTGTGTGCACGCGTGCGTGTTGCCATCATTCACCTGAATGAGCTCAGCAGCCTCAGGTAACTGTGTCCCTGGGTGTCTCTGATAAACCTTCACCAGAGGCCTGTTGAGCTTCTCCCTGGGCAGAATATCCCCACTGTACTCTGGACCCTGTAAGCAGGACAGCGTGAGACAAATGTGTTCACTGAATCTGAAAGGACCGTGTTTGACCCTCTGACCTGCGCCCTGTCGTGGCTGTGGCGAATGGAGCTAATCTCCTTCTGCTTGCGAAACACGGCCTGCCGGGTGGCTGCAGACATCAGCGCCAGACTTTGCTGCAGAAGACAGAACGAAGCCTCGCTCAGTTTTATCACTGCGATATAAAAATGGACTTCACAGTGTATCTGCAGCTACCTCCAGAGTGACTGTCTCTGCAATTTTCTTCACCAGGCCATCGTTGACGGCACGGTGAGCAGCTTTCTGCCTGCTGATGGCGCTGGTTAGCATCCGTCTGGTGCTTTCTCTCAGTAGCTGTGACTGGCTGACTGTCACAGAGGACGACTCTAAAGCCTTTTTACACTCTGCAAGAAGAAAAGTGGGAAACATCCTGTCCATGTATTTTATTCTGGGGACTCGGCAGGTCCTCTTCCTGTGAGTGTGGCCATGCAGATCAGTGATCAGTGATCAGTGACTAAGTGCAGACAGTCTTGCAGAGTTTGTGGCCATACTTGAGGTGTATTTTGACTATATTTAAATAATCTGTGGTTTAAAAACTGTGTTGCTCTTTTTCGCACATATTTCACTGATATTGGTGTAAACCAACTTTATTTTTTGAAATATAATTTCTCACTGAGAGCTTCCTGGAGTGTACCTGGAGTAAAGGGGCTGATGGGATCTGCGCTGATGAAGGTGTGAGCTGCAGTACGTCCTCCAGCTGAGCCACAGAGAGGGAGCAGATCCAGCACTCGAGCCCTCTCACTGGCGCAGTCCAACAGCTGCCTGCTGCTCTCACCCAGAGCCTGACAGAAGGCAGGAAAGCACACATGAGGCCAGCTGGCAGAAACATGCTTTACAGGTCATTTTGAATCGATTCTTATTTTAGTCTGAAAAACAGCCACAAAAATGTGGGAAAATGACAATAAAAGGTTTGATAAAGAGCCCTTCGACAGGCTGGTGACCTGCACTGGGTGTACCCTGCCTCTCGCCCTGTGTCAGCTGGGATGGGCTCCAGCCCCTCTGCGATCCTGAACAGGATAAGCGGAAGAGAATGGAAGGATGGTTTCATAAAGTAAAAGTGAAAATAGAAACCATGTTACATGATGTCACAGGAGCAACGTGTGTCTTTTCTGTGCAGTCTGTGGAGACAACAAGTCAGCACTGGACTAATAAGCATCAGCTGTACTCTCTGTAACTCTCAGATAAGATGGTGACAAAGTATCTTTTATCCACCCATCCATCCAGTTAGAGGGCAGTCAGGGCGTGAGCCTATCCCAGCAATCATTAGGCGAAAAGCGGGTGCACCGTGGACATGGCCCAGTCTATCACAGGGTGCATAGACACCATTTAACCCAATAAGCACACGATTGGCATGTGGGAGGAAGCTGAAGCACCCAGAAGAAAGCCATGCAGCTAATTCAGTTATTAACTAGTCACACTATCAGCAGCCTGGATATGAATGCAGCAGAGTATCAATAACCCTCAAAGAGCTGCTGCTATATCCTGGTTATTCCTGTCACTCAGCCTTTCCTTTGGCCTGCAGCGCTGTCCAAACAATAACAATAATGGTAACAAAAGCATCCACCACACCTGCAGTCACAGGTAGATGGATGCTTTCTTCTGCACAGGGACACTGGGTAAAGTAGCAGAAAGCAGACATCTCTGCAGCTGATTACTGCAGAACTGAGTGACTTACACCAGAACAGTTCGGGTGGATACATGAAGCTGCAGGCCGGAGAAAAAACTGATCAGGTAGGGGAACTGTCCCTTTAAATCGCACACCAGCACATCTACAGTGGTGGTAAGGAAGAAGGGTGGAGGTTACTGATACCTGTGCAGTGTTATTTTTCTAAAGTCTCTGTGAGGGCAGAGTGGAGGAAGAAAGAAGAGGATGGCTGTAAGTCACCTGAAGCTGGCTCAGTGTGCTTTTCAGTGTTCCCTCCAGATCCTGTTTCAGCTCAGCCAGCTCTCTCTTCTTGCACAGCAGCAAGTGATCAGCACCAGCTCTCTCCTGCAACGCAGCAGACCTGTCAGTGCCTCTGCCTACAGCTCTGAGCTTAGTGGCATAATCCTGGGTGCTGCATTAAGCCTCAGTGATGTGCAAAGGTCCCAATCGATGGTGTAGGTCATAAAGACTTAATGCTATATATATATATGTGTGTATATATATATATATATATATATATATATATATGTGTGTGTAAATGAGGCATGCAGGAAGTTTAAGAACTATTACAAGCAAGTTTCTGCAGGTGAAATCCCTACAAGTATCTGAGCTGCTGTGCAGGAAATACTGCAACATGATTTTAAGTGTAAGCTTGCCGTCTCAGCAGTGTACGGCCTCCTGGTTCTTCCCTCTGAGCTCCCCTGGTTGATGGTCAGACTGGTCCTGAGGCTGCTCAGCATCCTCTCCAGGTGACCTCGGTCCCTTGCCAGCTTCAGACCCTCCTCAGTCACTCTGCCCGCCTGCCTACGCAGCTGGAACTCCACCTCCCGAACTCCACGCATGTACTCAGCAGCCACAGCGACACTGGCCCCGGCACAACGCTCACGCATGCTGGCAGGCGGGATTGGGGCCACTGGCGTCTTCTGAGATCCAGCAGGGAGCTTAAAAATGAAAGTTCAATCAAAATGTCTGAGTGCACCACTCAGATACTCCAGTACATTTTCACAGTACTCAAGGTATTCCTTTCAATACTTTTTTAAAGTGTGGTATCTGAACATCAAAAATAAAACCACGAAAAAGAACAATATAGGATGATTTCTGAGTCTTAAAGATATCTGAATGGGTGAGGCTCATATATGAACTGGATCAGATAGTTGGAGCCCTGTGATGGAAAAAGCTCGAAAATCTCAGGATCCTTTAGCTCTTCAGAAACAAATAAAACCTAAAACTATTAACTGGCAGTGAAAAAGGCCACAATGTGCTAAAAAAATAATGTTCACTTCAGTAGGTGTAATTCAATTTTCTGCTTCTTATTTTGAAAAGAACCATCGCGTAAAAGATAATTAAAAACGTTGTTCGGTATTTTGCTCACATCATTAATAACAAATAAATCAGCAGTGTCTCATTTATTATATCCAGTGTGTGGAGTGTAAACAGTGTAATGAGACCTGGGCCTCAGACATTTTATCCGGTACAATAAAGGTTTCAAATAAATAAATAATAATAATAAAGACTGAAGCTTCTAGTCTGCTTTTCTCCTTTGAAAATATCTCATCCCGGCGTCCTCACAGCTGAGCCTCCTCACACTCGTTTCCTTTGTTTAATGGACCTTATTGAAGTATTTCTGGAGGCTGAGGAAGTTTCATTTATTAAATATATTAAATCTTCAACTGTTCTCTGAACTAAAAGCTTTCATTAGCATTGAATTAGCACATTTTCACATTGTGCAGTCGGTCCTTGTTGGTCTCACCACGGCTGCGGCAGTTTGGGGTCTTGAGATCTCATTTTTGCAGACGCAGTCACGACTCCTCGGTCTGCATTCCTCCGATGCTATCTTATCTTTGGCGGTGTCTCCCGCTGGGGCGGCTCCTGCAGCGGCGCTCCTGCCGCCGCTCCGGGGCCGGCTGCAGGCAGCGGACCGCCCGGCTCGAGTCTGCCGAACCAGGCGCTCCGCCCGCCGAACGGAGCGGACCGTCCCGTCGCGCCAGGACGGCGGTCCGATGGTGACAGAGGCGAGGGGAACCGAGAGAACCTGCATTCCTCTGCATGCAAGTAGAACTGCTACAAAGTCTCCTCCTGTTGCACTGCTGCGAAGTATCCACGGTGAAAACTTTGCGTCCATAGCAACAACACCTAAAGTCACTAGAAAGTGAAAGCTGTTCGCTGATCGGAGAGGACACAGTATGATGCTCCTGCTGTAATGTTCACACAAACTCAGAGCTGAGGTACATTGTTTCATCTTTTTGTTGTCTGGTTTGCTTGTTTTTTTCTTTTCTTGGATGGGTGTGTACAATGACTAATTAAGGATTGATTGATTGACATCAGTGCTCCTCTGAGCGGCTCTTTAATGGAAGGTCAGGGCTTTAAGAAGCCTTTCTGCAGAGAAACAGGAATGGATGGAAGAGTCCCAACAGCAGGTAACTTTAGAGGGAAACTAATTATTTAGAGGTCAGGAACTTTTAAGTGCATGTGTGTTTTTAATATTGAATTTAACTGGTGAACGCTGAAATCTAAATTTAACTTAGTGCTCCAAATTGTCCAAATCAAGGCCTTAAAAAGGCATTAAAAACACAGACATCAGAAATCACTTTTTGGCACGACACCAGGCAGTGAGCACAGGAAGTCGGGCCCTCAGGCCACCCCAATGAAGTCTGTTTCTGATTGTTTGGTCAGAGACGTTCACACCAGCGGCTGCTGGAGGTCATTTTGTAGCTCTGCAGTGCTCATCCTGTTCCTCCTGCACAAAGGAGCAGATCCCGGTCTTGCTGATGAGTTAAGGACCTTCTAAGGTCCTGTCCAGCTCTCCTAGAATCTCCTCGATGCTCTGAGACTGTGCTGGGAGACACTGCAAACCTTCTGGCGAAGGCACGTATTGATGTGCCATCCTGGAGGAGTTGGACTACCTGTGCAGCCTCTCTAGGGTCCAGGTATGGCCTCATGCTACCAGCAGTGACACTGACCCTAGCCAAATGCAGAACTAGTGAAAGACAGTCAGAAGAGTAGGGAAAAGTGTGAGAGTCCTCCACCTGTAAAACCATTCCTGTTTGGGGGGTGTCTCTCTGACACTTACTGACCGCATCAGTATCACAGAGGTTTACTGACTGATGCTGAATTCTGATTAAAAAGGGTTCCTTTAATCTTTTTAGCAGTGGATGGATAAATAAGACAGGCCAAAGGAAAAATATAGAAGTTTGATTCTGGGGTGAACTGTCCCTTTAAGAAAGAACATTTTGAAATACAGAAATTTGAAAGTGAAATAAAAGGACTGCAGATTTCAGTTATTTGGATCAGAGTGTTTAATCCTCTTGAGCTAAAGGGGGAAAATGTCTCTTACAGTAAGACCAGCTATACGAGATACAAAATAATTCAAAAGATTAAAAATAACTCGAGAAAAAATAGAGAGACATTTAAAGAAAATTAAAGCAGTTAAAATCATCTCTTTGGTTGTACATCTACAGACTGCAGCAGCAGCACTGTAACACAAAAACAGGTAGATTTATTCAAAAAAAAATTGATTAAAGCGCTTTAAAGATTCTAATCAGGCAAAAATCATTTTAAAGAAATATCGTACCCACTCCTGTCCTGATCCTCACGTCCTCTAACAACCACGCAGAGACATTTCTGCTGCATGAAATTATGTCACTGCCCATTACATTCAAAATTAACTTATACAGTAATTTGCTCATTTTTTGAATCAAGTATTAAACATCCAGCTATGAGAAGCTAGACCTGAGATTTCCCCATCCAGAAAACAATCACACTGTCTCACTCCAGAGAGAAAAGCAGCACCGGAGGAGAATCCCACTTTCCTTCAGCCTCATTAACATGTCAGGAGAAAATAAATAAATGTGCACACCACAATAAATATGTTCTGGAGGCCGAATGTGCAACATGCTCCTCCATCTTTGTGCAGCGAGTTTGCATCAGTCCTCATCTTCGTCCTCCTCCATCACAGTGTGTGTTTGACGGCCGTCACAGGTTCCCGTTTGTTCTGCAGGTTCTGCTGCAGCTCTCTGAACAGACGGTCGCGCTCCTCAGCATCCAAAAGGATTTGCTTCAAAAAAAAAAGAAGAAAAAAAGATGTCAGTCAGTTGCCTTCAGTTCATTCTTAGTTCTGTGGTCTTTATGCAGTGATGAACAATACTGAGAACAACTAAACTATGAAAGAACATTTCAATTCAAGTACTAAGCAAAAATAAATAAATAACATTTCAGCTTCATGATCCTTCAGGTGATGTGGGAACACAAACAGGGGTTTTCACAAGCTCAGTAAATGAGCTCTGTTTCCAGAACTCTGCAATACTTTGATCAAGCTTAAAGGACACGCAGAGGAAGAGATCCTTTAGAGGAGTCACTAACGATGCAGCAGCGCTCTCCTCTACAAATCTTAGATGTTGTATCAGGTGTTCAGGTCTTCAAACACTGTCTTCACTGATTCCTCTTAGTATGTCCCCAACAATAAATACTACACAGAAACAGGAAGTATCATAAAGGAGGAGATCTATGGGGGATTCGCCCACAGCAAACATGGCCTCTAAAGAGCCGATCAACAGCTGAACCAGAGAACATTTGAGCCAATCATATGCCCACAGTAGATGTTCACAATAGTTACTTCGCCTCCAACTGCAGCAGGAACGTGTCTCCATGAGCTGATAACTTATTCAGCTGCTAATAAATCCCATGTGCTGCATGTGCAGCTGCAGTGCCTCTTCCTGGGGATAAAAAGCTTATTTTGGCACAAAAATCAACAGTTTTAAAGCAGTTATTTTAAATCAGATTTGAAGGGCTTCCAAATGCTGCCTAAAATACTGCAGAGTGGCATGAAGCGCTGCTACAAGGACTTTACCTCAATGAGTTTGTCCCTCTTCTCCAGGCTGTCCCTCAGCCTCCTCTCCCCTCGCTCTCGCTCCTCCCTCTCAGTCTGCCAGGCTCTGTCGGCCTCCTTCTTCTCCTTCTCCCGCTCCCTCAGCTCCCGCCGTGCGTCCCGGAGCTGAGCCGTCAGAGCGGACGCCGCCTGCCTGTGACTCTCCTGCTGGCTCTGGCCAAAGAGCAGGAGGAGAAGTTTTGTGAGAGGAGGCGGCCCTCGCCTCTTTGTTTTTAAGGAGGATTTAAATCTGATTCAAGGCTTCCTGTTTCCATTAATTATGAGAATTTTCTAATAAAGGAACATTACACAGTTTTATCTCATCACACACTGTCAGGTAAACATGAAGCAACAACCAGCAGCTGGAAAACATCCTGTTCATTAAACGAGGTTTCTTTAATCTGTAACAAAGAAAACATGATGTCACCGACACTAAAAATGGGCATCAAATTCTACAATTTCATTAATTATTAATTATAATTAATGAAGAATAATTAAAGTCTCCACCATGTCTGCTTTGATAATGTCGATTTCACAGGCTGAATGATTTATTTAACACTGGTCCTATTTTGTTTTTATTTATAAGTATAATCATACATACTTGTGTGATTTTATTATGTTATATTATTCATGGATGCAGTTTTTTTCAGTCACTTGTTGTAACCTGCAGCACAGATACACTCAAAATCAAGTTTAACGGCTTGATTTGAGAAGCTGACGTCACTGCTGATACATCTGCTTCAAAAACAAAAAACCGGCTTCACGACCCTGAGACGGATCAGCGGCAGCAGATGGACGTTTCTTACCGTGTCTGGTTTTCTATTATAAACTGTCAAAGTTTGATTGAGTGCAGAACAAACAGGTGAAAGAGGGACGTCCTCACAAACTCAGCTGCTTTTTGCTTTTCTGAATGAACTCCTTGGGCTGATCTCCCACCTGCACCATGTCCTGGTATTCCTGCAGGGCTGCGGTAAGTTTGGTGACCTCTTGGCACAAGGTGGCGCTGCTTTCCTCTTGATCCCTCAACAAGGCTGCCAGCTCAGCCACGCCCCCTTCAGACTGCTGGAAGAAAATGACATGTTTGTGGTCACTGAAGTCGGTATTTACCGACAGACCTCAGCTGAGGCGAGACTGCAGAGTTCATCCAACCACACCGAGAGAAAAAGATCTGCATGAACACGTCAGTCACTTTATCTCCTAATAACCCCACAGAGGGAGAGACGGGCACTATAGGACACCTGCATTTAAACCAATGGAGGAATACAGCAGCAGAGTGATGTTAACAGCATAACCTTAAATAAAAAATAAAAAAGCTTTTTATGAAAGTACTTTGGATAAAACTTTTAAAATCCCATTTGACTGCTGATCCTATCCAAGCCTGGAGGCTGTGTTGGGGGGGGCAGACAATCTCATAATTATACACACCAACAAGCTGAAGCATGGTGGGTGTCTTTGTGTTCACACACATACAAAACACACCCAGCTCCAACAAACTGCCAATAAAGAGAGAGATCTGAGACTGCACTGCTGAAGTATGCATGTCTGACATGCTTTTATGATGTGAGCTTTATGTTGTGCTCAGTGTTAGCAGACTACAGCGTGCCCTAACAGTTATGTTGCGGTTGCTGGTAACTCGGGGAGACTGAGATGCATGTTTAATGGCTGTAGGATGCTAAAAGGGATAATGTTCAGAGAGATTTGTCTGCAGATTAATCACCTTCACTCCTTTCTGAAAGTTCACCAGCTGCTCTTTGAAGGTGTGGATCAGAGCCTCCTTCTCCCGCAGGACCGCAGCGAGGGCCCCGTCCCTCTGCCTCCACAGTTCCCGCTCTTTCTCCACTTCCTTCAGCAGCCGCTCCTTCTCCCCCAGAGCCACCCGCAGGTCCTGAGACAAAAACAGAGAGAACTGCATTCAGCATGAAGCTCGAGGCTTTAAATGTGTGCATGCTATCAGAGCCCAGCTAAAAACTGTGCCACGCATTGTCTTTAGATGACAATGACCAAACAAACAGTCAACAGATCAGTATGCAGTTTGCAGAGAGTGGATATAAGAGGAAGCCTCAGGACTGTTTCATAGTCCCCGAGCCCATCCTGCACAGGTGTGCTGCACCTCTAACCAGGTCGGGTCCTCCCATTGATTTCCTGGAAGAACTGCAGAGGTGCAGCTGAAAGAAAAAGGTGCAGGAGGCCACCCCTGCGGCCGGCGCAGCATGCCCCCCTTACATTGATGATATCCTGGTTGCACTGCAGCACAGTGTTCAGGGTGTCGAGGTCTCTCTCTGTCTCGCCCGGCCTTCCTCAGAGCCTCCATCTCTTTCTCTCGCCCTCTTCTCTTCTTCAGCCATCTCAGACCTCAGAGTCTCCAGAGCAGTCTGTAGATCAGAAAACGTGTCACGTTTACCAAACAATCAGTTAAACAACAGGAAATAAACTTCAAATTGAACCCAAAATAGAACCAAGGTTATATAAAAAAAAAAAAAAAGAAGAGAAACAAACGCCCAGCCTCTCCCATCTGCTGACATCAGCAAAAATGTGTGTGTCTGCTTATGCTGTGAGGGTATTATGTGTCATCAGAAGCAGTGCCAGCGCTCACCTTGTTCTCAGAGAGAGTCTCTTTCAGTTTCTCCGTCAGCCTGTTGGCCAGCTCGGTCCCTGCTCCTTCCTCCACACACAGCCTGCCGATCAGAGCCACACACTCCTGGAAGACAGGAAATCTCTGTCTGCACATTCATTTTCAGGAAACACATTTTCACTGCATGCTTCTGATGTGGACGTATTTACAAGTGAGCATTACAGCCAGTTTTTAAAGCAAAATGATTACGGAGTTCTGACCAGAGCGACGAGGAGCAGCCAAGACGCACAAATCTGTTCAAACCACAACTCGCCTAAAGGAGGTAAAGGTGTGGATCACCAGGAGGTGGATCTACAAAGAAACTGCCAGTAACAGTGTTACAGTAGTGATGCTGCTGCTGCGCGGCACTGGGAACATTAAGGGACACATTCTCCTTTGTAGCACAGATTTGTTGTCTTCATGGCTGCTGCATTAAACAGCTTGTGTAGCTACTTTTAAAACTAGTTTGATATTCTGGGATTTAGGCATATTTGGTTTCTTGGGAAAAGTTAGATATGAAGCTGGAAAAGCAAGAAGGATAGAAAAGATTGGTACCATTGTAAGTTTTCATATCTGTACGGCAGGTAAGCTGCAGCCAGCAGCGCGTTAGCCCAGGTGAGCCTGGAATAGGCGAAGCTTCTGTCCACAAGCACGTTTGAAGCCAGATTATGACGTGGACGGTCTTCTTCCAGTCAGTGCTAACCTAACAGGCTACACGCTGTGACCTTTAACAGAAAATCAATACCGTCTATGACGGGCTCTATGACCAACCAATCACCTTTTGGTTCAGGTAAGAAAGTCTCTGATAAGATGGCCCTGTTTTTCAGCTGTGTGTCCACAAACATCATCCTAACAAGTATGAACCAGCACCACAGATCACAGCTTTCTGCAGTCATGCTGAGCACACACAGCAAACACACATTAAACCAGCATCTACAGCAAGTGTTCGAGTCAGCACCTCGGCGGCAGGTCGGACCACCGTGAGTCCGGTCTACCCCACCCACCTGGATCAGACGCTCGCGGCTCTGAAGGGAGAGACCGAGGCTCTGCAGCAGGGAGCTGCCACCCTCCTCCTGGAGCTGCTGGAGGAGAGAGGAGAACACACGGCTTCATTCAAAAGTGCTTTAGACTCCAGGACCTACTGACAGGGTTTAACAGTTTCTATTATTGGTTATTGTAGAGATTACTGGCTCAGTTTTGTTGTGTCCATGAAATCGCCCAATCCCACAGAGTTTCCTTAGATTACTGTTTACTTATTTAAATGTTTACTGAAAGAGGAAAATGATAACATAATTACAGGAAGACTGATTTTCTCTGGATTCATCACTGAAACCTGTCAGAGCCATGAGTGACGCTCCAACAATTACAAAACAGAACTCCATCTGATTAATCAATCAATCTGCCAAAAAATAATCAATCCTTGCCTGATGCTGGAAGCTGTTGCTCAGAAATAACTTAACAGAATTAATAAGCAGATTTAAGCAGTGAACACATTTGACCAGTTTAGTAGTAAAGTCAGCTGTGTGCGATTCAGCCTCTTCTATATCATTCAAAGACTCAGTTTGACCTGATCATTGATCAATGATCACTGAGCCTCCTTTAAATGATACAAACATGTCAGCAAACAGCTGCTCATCCAGTAGCAGCGGCAGTGATGAACTCTGTGCTCATTTTCATGTTTAACAGTCTGATGATGGATTTTCTTTGCTTTCATTAAAAACAGCCACCTGTTACCAACTGTGGAAACAAGGCTGATGAGAAGAAATGAACTCAGCTGCTGAGCCAATAACCAAAGGGCAGCAGGAACCTGTGGGGCTGAGAGATAAGCAGTGGGCTCTGGATTTGCCTGGGACCGCTCAGCAGCAAAGCTTTCAGAAAACAAAACAGACATTATGAAAAAAGATGGGTATTAATAACAGACGATAAATATGTGATCAAAGGGAGCGGCAAACAGAAAGAGCCTGGAGAGTTTAGAGCCTCTCGTGACCCGTTTGATTCCCATGTTCAGAAATGCTGCTGCTTTTATTTTCTTTAACTTTAAGCAGGGAGAGTCCCCCGATGTGGCTGTTTGAACCTGAATGTTTCACTGTGATGTGATGAAGAGTCCCAGAGAAAAGAGCTGACCGTATTAATGGGGGAGACAGATGAAGAGTTTCAGCTCGCCTCGTGACCGTGATGTTACAAACAGAATACAATGAAGCCTTCATCTGCTTCCCTCAACAGTTGCTGGAGATGAAAAGTACTGAACTGCATCACCTTCCCAATAAACAACAACCAAAAATGGATGCACCTCGTACCTGCTCGGCGGTGAATGAGTAACGTAAACGTAGTTACTGCACGTTTGAACCTGCTGCTGTTCTCAGAACTTTGACATAATAATTTCTAATGTTCATCGTGTGAGCAGAGCAGTGCGAGCAATACGTAACTGAACGAAAGGCCAACATAACAT